>CAUYPK010065652.1:0-17894 GCA_963574355.1 Loris lydekkerianus
CTTTCATGTTTACATGGATGGAGCTGGAACATATTCTCCTTAGCAAAGTATCCCAGGAATGGAAGAAAAAGTATCCAATGTACTCAGCCCTACTATGAAACTAAATTATAGCTTTCACATGAAGGCTATAACCCAACTATAGCACAAGACTATGGGGAAAGGGCCAAGGAAGGGGAAGGGAGAGGGGAGGTTTGGGTGGAGGGAGGGTAATGGGTGGGGCCACATCTATGGTGCATATTTTTATGTATAATAAAAATAAAATAAAATAAAAACAAAAATTAAAAAAACAAACTTGTACATAAATGTTAATAGCAGCCAAAAAGTGGAAACAAATATCCATCAACTGATGAACGGATAAGCAAAATGTAGTGTATATTCATACAATGGAGTATTATTCAGCCATGAAAAGGTATGAAATATTGATATATGCTATAATATGGATAAACATGGATGATATTATTCTAAGAGAAAGAAGCCAGACATAAAAGGCTACACATTGTATGATTCCATTTATATGACAGATCCAGAGTAGGCAAATTTATATGGAGACAGAAAGTGTATTATTGGTTACTTAGGAGTGGGTGGTCATAGTGGGAGGAAAAGCAAAATGACTTCTAATGGGTGTAGGATTTCTTTTAGAGAAGATTAAAATGTTCTAAAATTATACTGTGATGATAGTTGCTGAAACCGGTGTATATACTAAAAACATTGACTTGGACACTTCAAATGGGTTAATTTTTTAACATGAAATACATCTCAAGAAACTTAACAAGCAAGTTTGATGTTGAAATGATCCTGAGGCTAATGGAACAAGTCATAACCAATATTATGTGACTACAGATATGTGTTAAAATAAATCTTCTCTTCTGGTTTATAAGAGCGGCAATTTACTGCATTAATTCAATGTTTGCCCTCCTATGTGTGCACAATGATTATTTAAAAATGGAAAGCACAGCTAAACAGTTAAGTAACACAGGCAGGCATTTTTCCTTTCTTTGGGATGTCACCCATTCTCTTCCTCCTTTTCTTTCACCCCATCTTCTCTTCTCTCCCTGCTTTCTGCTCCCTTCTCTCTCTCTTTCTCATCTCTTCCCTTTCTCTCATATAAAATAAACTTATACTTTTATATTCTAAAAAAAAAAAAAAGTTAAATAACACAGATCATACAGTATTTGGGTCTTGAAAAGTTTTGCCTTAACAAGGCTGGTGCTCTCTGGGAATAGGAAGGCAAGGCACTTGAATCTCCCCTATGCCACACTTTAAAGGCTGTATACGTTCAAGTACAAATAGTCGTGGTTATTTGTGTGTACTTTATCAGCATTTTTTTTCAGAGCTATTTTTGCTTTTTCTTATGGTGGGGAAAATGGAGCCCAATAATGCATGCTATTTATAAGGTACCTTTTTCTTTCCCTAATGGATATTGCTGTTTTCTGCTTTTGCATTCTACATTTCTCTGCTTTACTATCTTATCCTGTAACCTTTCTGTAATCTTTCCATAATCTCACTATGTTATAATAACATCTAACAATGACCTTGGACCCAGAATTGCGCCCCTCGAGCTCTTTGGCTAATTTTCAAGCACACTAGTCAGCGGCTATAGTCAAATGGCCTTGATTTCTTTTTTTCTGCCTCCTTTGCCGTGTGTTTAATGCTAGATGGTTTATACTTTGTATGTAAAGCCCTCCTTGGTTGATTGCACAGCCTCTGCACCTCCTTGATCAGTACATTCTTTTTTTTTTTTTAGACAGAGTTTCACTATGTTGCCCTCCATAGAGTGCGATGGTGTCACAGCTCACAGCAACCTCAAACTCTTGGGCTTAAGTGATCCTCTGGTCTCAGCCTCCCAAGTAGCTGGGACTATAGGCACCTGTGACAATGCTTGGCTATTTTTTTGTTGCAGTTGTCATTGTTGCTTAGTTGGCCCAGGCTGGGTTCGAACTCGTCAGCCTTGGCGCGTGTGGCCAGCACTGTAACCACTGTGGTATGGGTGCCGAGCCAGAGCAGTACATTCTTTCTGATACCTTGGAAGTGATTCTCCTTGATCTCTAAGTCACATATCATTCCTAAACTTTGATTCTCAAAAACTGCTTTCAGGCTCGCCAGCTGGGAGCTGGCAGGGCAGAAACTGTATTTTCCCAGAACAACAACAAGGCTGGGGCCTCCAATGCATTGGTTCTCAACCTGAGGGTCGCGACCCACAGGAACTGTATTAAAGGGCCGCGGTATTAGGAAGGTTGAGAACCACTGCCCTAATGGGAAAGGGCTACTTTAAAACTATATGTTCATTTTTTTCAATAACAGGGTTAAAATGTTAGTTAAAATTTAGTTGTCATAATAATAATAGCCACCAGAATGGGACAGGATCCCCATGGGCTGTGCTTGCTGTTTCTCCCTGTCCATTAGTGCATCCAGGCACTAATGCATCTTTATGAAACTTTATAAAGATGGTTGTCAAACATGTCTGTTTTTCAATGAAGAATTCTTATTCATTAGCAGTCCTTTCTCTCCTCTCTTTCTTCTTGAAAACTCAAGATTTCTCAAGATTCCTCACAATTACCCTAATTATCCAAAGATACCCTACTTTTATCTTTATCTTGGCACGCCACATAGCAAAAGAAAAAGCCTAGAGATCAGTGAAGAGGCGACAATCTATCATTACAACTACAATCTAATTGCCATGCTTCCTGAGAATCTTTCCCTGACTCTACTGGGTATTCAAAGTACTTTAGCCAAGAAACAATTTTCACATATCTTACACATGATTTTATTGAAATATAACTGTAGTGGTAGACCTTTTATATACATTTAGAATATTCACATCTTCAATTTTAGCAGAGACTGCCAAAAAGTTCTCCAAAGTATCAGTTTACATTTTTACCAGAAATATATGAGAGTTCCTATTGCTCTATATCATCATTATTTTCTATTGTCACTCTAATTTCCACATTCTGGTGGATGTGTAGTGGTTTATTCTTGAGCTTTCTAATGATTAATGGCATTGGATAATTTTTAATATGTTTATTGGTCATTTGTATATCTTCTTCTATTAAGTGTGTTTTTAAGCCTTTTGCCTATTTTTTTTTATAGCTCTTTCAGTCTTTTTTCCTATAGACTTACTTATAGGAGTTCTTATTTTGTACCATATATCAGTCCTTTGCAAACTTGCCTTAAGTAGTCAAATATGGGGGGGGGCAGACGCGGGTAGACACCATTTGTTTTCATGATCTCTGACCTGCCTCCATTGGTATGTGACTGTTTATGGTATAATTTGATATCTGGAAGCTCTTAATTTTAATATATTCCAATTTATTAATCTTTTCCTTTAATGGTTAGTGTTATTTTTGTCTCCCATTTTAAAAATATTTGCTACTCTGAAGTAATGAATATATTTTATTATGTCGTTTTCTCAAAGCTTTATTTTTTAATTTTTAAAAATTATTTTTGAGCCTAAAATAATTAATTTCAAAAAATTATTTTTATTAGTTATTAATATTAATTTTTATTAATTATTAATTATTTTTGAGCCTAAAAGAATTAATTTTTTAAAATTAAAAAATAAAGCTTTGAGAAAACAACATAATAAAGTATATTCATTACTTCAGAGTAGCAAATGTTAAGCAGTGTTGTAAATGTGTCAACCGGTCTGTGAAACTAGTGTATGATGCCCCATGATCATATCAATGTACACTGCTATGATTTAATAAAAAAATTAATTATTTTTCATTAAATCATAACTTTGTACATTGATGAATTCATGGGGTTCAGGGTACTCTTTCGATATACAATGTGAAATGTTTACATTGAATTAAGTAACACATCCATCACAATTATACTCATTTTTTAACAGTTTTGAAATGTACCATTGCATCATGTACATTAGGTGAGGTCCCGCCAAATACCCTCCCTCCTCCCACATCTCCCCACCTCTCCTCTCTCCTCTAGAAGCTTTATTGTTTTACCTTTCACACTTAGATCTACTATCCACCTTGAAATGATTTTTGTATAGATGTGAGGTTGGGACCAAGATTCATTTATTCCTTCATTCCGTCCATTGACCCAGCACAATCATTTTAAAATCATTCCTTTTTCTCACATTTCTGCAGTGTTATCTTTGTTTATAAAACAAATGTCCAAATGTGTGTGGACCTATTTCTGGACTCTGTTCTCTTCTGTCAGTCTATTTGTTATCATTTTTGAAAAGGCTGCACAGTCTTTATTGATGTATTTGTTACAAATATTGCTATGTGATTGTGATTATCTTCGATTTGTTCTTCTACTTTAGGACTGCTTTGGCTATTCTCAGCTCTTTGCATTGTTTTGTAAATTATAGAGTTAGTCCATCAATTTGAAGCAGAAAACAAAAGAAAGTGATTTTGATTGGATTATATTACATCTAAAATAAATTTGGATAAAACTGACATCTTTATAATATTGAGTCCTTCAATCCATGAACTTAGTAAATTCCTCCATTTGTTTACATCTGCTTGGACTTATTAATATTTTATATATATTTTTTGTAGCGGTCTTGTTAGATTAATTCCTAGGTATTTTATGTCATTGTAAATGGCCTTTAAATTTTTTTTTTATTTGCAATTGCTTGTCACTAGTGTGTGTATATGTGTGTGTGTGTGTGTATATATATATACACACACACACACACATATACACACACATATATACACACACACACACACACATATATATATATATATATATATATATGTATTTGGGACTGAGTCTCTCTCAGTCACCCTGGGTAGAATGCTATGGCGTCATAACTCATAGCAACCTCAAACAAGTGATCCCTTTGTCTCAGCCTCCCTAATAGCTGGGACTACAGGCTCCTGCCACAATGTCTGGCTAGTTTTTCTATTTTTAGTAGAGATGGAGTCTAGCTCTTGCTCAGGCTGGTCTTGAACTCCTGGGCTCAGATGATCTACCTGCCTTGGCCTCCCAGAGTGCTAGAATTACAGGCATGAGCTACCACACCCGGCCTGTTGCTAGTATTTTAAAATACAATGCATTTTTACATATTGACTTTTTATTCAGTTAAATTGCCAAATTCACTTATAAATTATAATCTTCATTTTCAGATTCTTTTGTGTTTCTACATACATATTTGTGCAGTCACTGTATTTTTCCATCAATGTGTATATATGTATCTGTATGTAATACAAATGTCCATTGGGAGACTGTCGCAAAGAGATGTCTTTCATGTGACTGTAAACTAATCTGGCCACTGTACTTACCACTGAGCATTCACTCTGTTCTTTCCTCCACCTCTGAATTCCATTTGTCTGCATTTGCTGCCTGTCAAACTATTCAGAAAAGCATCACCACTGACACCACCTCCAGTATCAAGTAGACTGTTTCTCTGCATGCTTCAAAAACGTCCAGGTCCAGTCTTTAGGGTATCAGACCTGTACTGGGTCCTATGAAGAGGCAAAGAAAAGGGCTTCTCTATTCTGCGTTGATAGAATAACGAGACACTTCTGAGATACTTCCCAATAGTGTCTCGCTCTGTTGCCCAGGCTGGAGTGCAGTGGTGCAACCACAGCTCACTATAACCTCAAACTCCATGCCGGGCTAGAGTTGCCTTAGATCTAAAGCTAACCTGCATGTGCCCAGAATTTCAGAGCCTTTCTTGAATACTCCCTGCAGCTCTGGCTCTCTCATCCTTCTCTAACCACAAGGGGTCACTCAGTCCACAGAGCTAGGGACACGTCTTCTATCATCACCTCTATCCTCTTTCTTCATCTCTTTTGATTCCTCTCCCCAGAATTTAAAAAAAAAAAATCTTCTCATGGTTTATGAATGGGAAGTTCATTGGTACTGGCATGTGGAGGGTGGAGAGTAGACAGGGAGCTCCTTAAACTAGCTGCAGCCAACATAAAAAGTTCCCCTTATACTTTAGTAGTAAAAGCTTTGCAGTCTCTTGATAAAGTGGTGTGTGTTTGGGGTGGGGTTGCAGTCACAAATACAGGCATACCGCAGATATAGCAGGTTTGGTTGCAGGCCACCTCAATAAAGTGAGTCACAAATTTTGGGGTTTCCCAATACATGTACAAATTATGTTTAAGCTATACTGTAAACTATTAAGTGTGTTGTAGCATTATGTCTAAAATAATGTAAATACCTAAATGAAAAAATACTTGATTGCTAAAAAATGCTAATGATCATCTAAGCCTTCAATGAATCATAATCTTTTTACTAGTTGAGGCTCCTGCCTTGATGGCTGCTGAGTGATCAGGGTGGTAGTTGCTGAAGGTTGGGGTGGCTATGGCAACCAACTTTTCTCCCTACCTCCCTCCTTCCCTTCCTTCCTAACAGTGTCTCACTCTGTTGTTCAGGCTGGAGTGCAGTGGTGCAATCACAGCCCACTACAACTTCAAACTCCACACCAGCTAGTTTTAACTAGAAATGGGCTTTCGCCATGTTACCCAGGCTGGTTTCCAAATTCTGGGTACAGATGATCCTCTTAACTCAGCCTTCTGAAGTACCAGGATTACAGGTGTGAGCCACTGTGTTTGGCCATAATTTCCTAAAATAAGACAATAAAGAAATTTGCTACATCAATTGATTCTTCCTGTCATGAAACATTTCTCTGTAGCGTGCAATTATATTTGATAACATTTTACCCACAATAAAACTTCTTTCAAAATTGAAGTCAATCTTCTCAAATTCTGATGTTGCTTTATCGACTCAGTTTGTGTCATATTCTAAATCCTTTGTTTTCATTTCAACAGTGTTCACAGCATCTTCATCAGGAGTAGATTTCATCTCAAGAAACCATTTTATTTGCTCATTCATAAGAAGCAACTCTTCATCCATGAAAGTTGTATCAGGAAATTGCAGCAATTCAAATCATATTCTTCAGGCTCCACTTCTAATTCTAGTTCTCTTGTGATTTTCACATCTGCAGTTATTTCCTCCACTAAAGTCATTAACCCTTCAAAGTCATCCATGAGGGCTGGAATCAATTTCTTCCAAATTCCTGTTAATATTGATATTATGACCTCTTGTATAAGTCACTAATGTTCTTAATAACATCGAGAATGGTGAATCCTTCCCAGAAGGTTTTCTTTTTTTTAGTGATTAATAGAAGATTTATTTAAGCAAGAATGCATGCAGTCATAATTGCCAGACTTAATATGTAATGTTAAATGTTTGATCCAATTTTCCTTCCTGGATGAGTTTTTCTTTTCTATCTCTGTCAGCTTTGAAAACATAATACCAAAAGAAAGGGGGCCCAATTCCAGACAAATCTGCTGACAATAAGTTCTTAGGAGTGGGTCTAAAATCAGGATAGACATTTGCTAATCTTGCATAGGTCCAGCGAATCAAGTCAGGGTCTTCAATGAGCCCTTTGCGATTGCGGTCATTGTACTGAAGCAGGTACTCCCATTTAAGAAACGCTCAACTTATGGCTTCTGGGTTTCCAGAAATAGGTTGTACCTATCTGGCTGGGTCGAATGGTCAGGAGCAGAGTGGCCAAGCGCGACAGAGTAGACTTTGGTTCGACATATCTTGGCACCCCAACCTCCCAGAAGGTTTTCAATTTACTTTGCCCTGATCCATCAGAGAAGTCACTACTATGGCAGTTATAGCCTTTTTAACTTTTGAGACAGAGTATTACTCTGTTGCCCAGGCTAGAGTGCTGTGGCGTCAGCTTAGCTCACAGCAACCTCAAACTCCTGGGTTCAAGTGATTCTCCTGCCTCAGCCTCCTATGTAACTGGAACTACAGGCGCCTGCCACAGATCCAGATAATTTTTCTATTTTTAGTAGGGGCAGGGTCTTGCTCTTATTCAGGTTGGTCTCAAACTCCTGAGCTCAAGAGATCCTTCCACCTCAGCTTCTCAGAGTGCTAGGATTACAGGCATGGACCTAGCCTTATGAAATGTATTTCTTAAAAAATAAGACTTGAGACCAGGTGTGGTGGCTCATGCCTGTAATCCCAGTACTTATGGGAGGTCAAGGCAGAAGGATCAATTGAGGAAAGGAGTTTGAGATCAGCCAGGGCAATATGACACGACGCCATCCCTACAAAAAACAAACACACAACCCCCCCCAAAAAAAACCCCCAATAATAATAAAGTAGCCAGGTGTGGTGGTGTGCACCTGTAGTCCTTGCTATTTACGAGGTTGAGGCAGAAGGATCACTTGAGCTTGGGAGTTTGTAGGTTACAATGAGCTATTATCATGCCACTGCACTCCATCCTGGGAAACAGAATGAAACCCTATTTCTTTAAAAAAAATTAAAAAAAGACATGAAAGTCAAAGTTACTCCTTCATTCACGGGTTGCAGAGTGGATGTTGTGTTAGCAGGCAAGAGAACAACATTAATCTCCTTGTATATCTCCATCAGAACTCTTGGGTGACCAGGTGAATTGTCAGTGAGAAGTAGTATCTTGAAAGGAATCTTTTTCTCAGCAGTAAGCCTCAAGAAAGAGCTTAAAATGTTCAGTAAACTATGCTGTCATCCTGGGTTTGTTATTCCATTTCTAGAGCACAGGCAGATTAGATTTATAATAATTCTTAAGGGCCTTGGATTTTCAGAATGATACATGAGCATTGGCTTCAACTAAAGTCACCCACTGCATTAAGCCCTGGTAAAAGAGGCAGTCTGTTCCTGCAAAATGTGACGGTGTTCAGCATGCCCGTTGGGTGAACGGCTGAACTACAACTTGAACCTTATCTTATAATTGAAAATGATGTAACCTAAAAATTTGTACCCTCATACCAATTGAAATTAAAAAATAAAAAATATTGAAAAAGAGTGATAGAGTAGAACTTTTTTGTAAATAGATATTTCTATTGTAGAAAAGAAAATAAATAGTAATAGTTAAATTTGCTGTTAAAAAAAAATAGAAAGAAAATAGAGTTAGGACCTTGGTCTGGATTAGACTTTGGCTTAAGGGAATATAGTGACTGGTTTGATCTTCTATTCAGACCACTCAAACTTTCTCCATCTAAGTATTAATAACAAGGCTGTTTCATGTTATTTTACCATGCATGTGTTAACTGGAATAGCACTTTTAGTTTCCTGTAATAATTTTTCCTTTACACTCACAGCTTGGCTAGCTTTTTAGTGCAAGGGACCCAGCTTTTGGCCTTTCTTAGTTTTTGACATGCTGTCCTCACTAAGCTTAAGCCTTTCTAGTTTTTGATTAAATGTGGGAGACATTCAACTCTTCCTTTCACTTGACTACTTAGAAGCCATGTTAGGGTTATTAATTGGCCTAATTTCAATGTTGTTGTGTTTCAGGGAATAGAGAGGCCCAAGGATGAGGAGATAGACATGGAACAATTATAATACTTACATCAAAGATCACTGATAACAGTTTACCAAAACAGATATAACATTGAAAAAGTTTGAAATATTGTGAGAATTACCAAAATATGACATAGAGACATGAAGTGAACACATGCTTTTGGAAAAATACTACCAATAGATGCAGGGTTGCCACAAATTACCAATTTGTAAAAAATACAGTATCTGTGAAGTACAATAAAATGAAGTACAATGAAATGAGTTGTGTCTGTACATAGAAAGTAGGATGATAGAAGAGGGTATTTGACATGCAACTGTAAACTGACTACAGGGTCTGGGACTCTTTTGGCATGCTAACTCGTAGTAGTGATGGATATTTTCAAATGTTAGACTTACGGAGGTGGCTGCCCTTCATCCCACACTCCATCCACATGAATTAGAACCCCTTTCCATCTTCAATGAAACAAGTCAATGGAACAGATAATAAACAACCCAAGTCAAAGACTTAAGCAAAGAAAATGTAGGAGTTCAGAAGAAAGGAAAGGGTTAAGGAGCAAAACTTTGTAACCCATTTTGTTCAATTTTTGAAGCGTTGGTACTGTTGTGGAGAAGAATTGGTCCTTTTCTGTTGACCAATGCCAGATGTAGGCATTGAAATTTTAGATACATCTCAACAATTTTATGAGCATATTTTTCATATGTAATGGTTTCCCTGGAATTCAAAAAGCTGTAGTGGATCAGACAGGAAGCAGACCACCAAACAGTGATCATGACCTTTTTTTGGTGCAAGTTTGGCTTTGGAAAGTCCTTTGGTGGTTCCTCTTGGTCCAACCACTAAGCTGGTCATCGCCAGTTGTCATATGAAATCTACTTTTCATTGCATATCACAATCCAATCAAGAAATGGTTTATTGTTGTTGCGTAGATTAAGAGAAGACAACACTTCAAAACGATGATTGCTCTGATTTTCACTCAGTTCATGAAGCACCCACTTACTGAGCTTTTTCACCTTTCCAATTTGCTTCAAATGTTGAATAACTATAGAATGGTGGATGTTGAGTTCCTCAGCAACTTCTTGTGTAGTTGTCAGAAGATCAGCTTTGATGGCTGCTCTCAAATGGTTGTTGTTAACTTCTGATGATGGGCCACTATACTTCTTATATTCAAGGCTCTCATCTCTTTTACACAACTTCTTGAATAACCACTTCACTGCACATTCATTATCAGTTCCTAGGCCAAAAGCATTGTTGATGTTGTAAGTTGTTTCCACTGTTTTATGACCCATTTTGAACTTGAATGGGAAAATCTCTCAAATTTGCTTTTTGTCTAACATCATTTCCATAGTCCAAGATAATACAAAATAAACAGTAAGCAATAAATAATTAGCAAAAAAAAAAAGGGGGAAATGAGCATTAAAATGATGCATAACATAACCACATTTATTTAAGAATGTATTCCAAAATCAAATAGCAAATTTCAACAATGCACAAACCACAATTACTTTCGTACAAACCAAAGTTTCACATTTGACTGTGATGCTCTTAGCCATCCTCAGCCTTGGTTAGGTCCTATGCCTATAGATTTCCCTGCCTAAATGGCTAATATCATCTTGTAAAACTCTCAAAACCATGGGACTAGAATTCTTGAGGTAGAAACAGTTGTTTTTATTGCCCTTGCACATGATATGATGTAATATACCATTAATCAGTACCCATTGTCCTTTCCTCTGGGTCTCACTTCTAGTTGTAACTTTGACAAGTTGCTGTTGAGGGCCTAATGTGGCCCTACACGAACCCTCCCCCCTACTTCTCCTCTCCTCCTAGAACAAAAACCACTAGGGTCTTCTTAGCTCTATCCTAGAAATTCATGCCAAAGGACTCTAGCCCACCAAAATCCTTCAGCAAGCTTTGGAGTACCCCCACACCCTATGGCCTCATATAAAAAGGGTATTCAATTGCCCCCAGCACAGACACCATCTTTACCCTACCCAAGTGGGTGTCTATCCCCTTCAATAAACCTGGCCAGGGCAGTGCCTGTAGCTCAGTGGTTAGGGTGCTGGCTACATACACCAAGGCTGGCAGTTCGAACCCGGCCCGGACCAGCTAAAACAACAATGACAATTGCAACAATAATAACAAAAATAGCTGGGTGTTGTGGCGGGCACCTGTAGTCCCAGCTACTTGGGAGGCTAAAGGAAGAGAATCACTTAAACTCAAGAGTTTAAGATTGCTGTGAGCTATGATGCCATAGCACTCTACCCAGGGTGACATTGTGAGACTCTGTCTCAAAAATTAAAAAAATTGAAAAAAACAACAACTGGCCAGAACCTCTCCACTTCTGGTTTCATCTCTGGGTACCAACAAATGATCTTTCATTTGCCATTACCACAGAGTTGATTCCCCAACAGGCAGCTCCAAGTTTTCTGCTGTTTTCCACTCAGAAAAGTGTCCTACACACTTTTTTTCTTTGAGGCAGAGTCCCAGCTAGAGTGCAGTGGTGTCATCATAGCTCACTGCAACCTCAAACTCCTGGACTCAAGCAAGCTTTCTACCTCAGCTTCCTGAGTATCTTGGACTTACAGGCACATAACACCATGTCTGGCTAATTTTTTCTTCTTCTTTTTTTTTTTTTTTTGGTAGAGACAGGGTCTCATGTTGCCAGGCTGATGTTGAACTACTGACCTCAAAGCAATCCTCCAGCCTTGGCCTCCCAGAGCACTAGGATTACAGGCATGAGCCACTGTGTCCATGCTATGTCCTAAATTTTAGGAGCTACAGATGGCCCTGAACCCTTCATTGAAGAACAGCCTATAGTTTTGCCTTGTGGAAGACAACATCAACATCTTAATCTTGCACTCAGATGTATAGAAAATACTGTATTTAATCATAAAATTAACATGTTAAAAGTGCTACTGTGAATAGCACTCCCTTAGCACTGGAAAGTACACATATAGGTAGTACATGTGAAAGGGCACATCATAAAATCTTCTCTGTAAGACAGGGGTGTCTAACTGCAACCTGTGAACCACATCCTGATAGCCAGGATGGCTATCAGTGCGGCCCAACACAAAATCATCAACTTACTTAAAACATAATAACTTTTTTCTTTTGGGTAGATACCTAGCAATGGAATTGCAGGATCAAATGGAAAGTTTGCTTTTCGTTCTTTGAGGACTCTCCATACTTCTTTCCATAAAGGCTGTACTAATTTGCAGTCCTGCAAACAGCACAGGAGTGTTCCCTTCTCTCTGCACCCACACCAGCATCTGTTGCTTTGGGACCTTGTGATGTAGGCCATTCTCACTGGGGTTAGGTGATATCTCAATGTGGTTTTGATTTGCATTTCTCTGATAAATAGAGACAATGAGTATTTTTTCACATCTGTTGGCCATGTGTCCTCATGAGAAAGATTCTGTTCATGTCCCTTGCCCAATTTTTAATGGGGTTTTTTGCTCTTTTTTGGTTGATTTGCTTGAGTTCTTTGTAGATTCTGATTATTAACATTTTTTTCAGATTTGCAGCATGTAAATATCTTTTCCCACTCTGAAGTTTGTCTCTTTGCTTTGTTGATTGCGTCCTTAGCTATGCAGAAACATTTTAACCTGATGAGATACTATTTATTTATTTTTGCTATTGCTGCAATTGCCTTTGGGGTCTTCTTCATAAATTCTTTCCCAAGGCTGATATCATTAAGAGTTTTTCTCACATTTTCTTCTAAGTATTTTATAGTTTTGTGGCTTAGACTTGCACTTTAATGTTTATAGAAGCACAATTCACAATTGCAAAGAAGCAGAAAGAACCCAAATGTTCTTCAACACATGAATGGATTAATAAACTATGATATGTGTGTATCATGGAATACTATTCATCATAAAAAGATGGAGATTTTTGTATTTTTTATGATGACCTGGATGGATTTGGAGAAGACTCTCCTAAGTAAAGTATCACAGGAATGGAAAGGCAAGCATCACATGTGATTAATACTAAGCTGAAATGAGTTGGTTAACAACTACATGCTCACTTGAGAGAAAAACCCAGTTAAAATTGGCTCAGCTCTTGTAGCACAGTGGTTATGGTGCCAGTCACATACACCTAGGCTGGTGGGTTCAAACCCGGCCTGGTCCTGCTAAACAACAATGACAACTGCAACAAAAAATAGCCAGGCATTGTAGCGGGTGCCTGTAGTCCCAGCTACTTGGGAGGCTGAAGCAAGAGGATCGCTTAAGCCCAAGAGTTGGAAGTTGCTGTGAGCTGTGATGCCACAGCACTCTACTGAGGATGATGTGGTGAGACTCTGTCTCAAGAAAAAATAAAATCTCAATTAAATTCAAGTATGGGGGTGGAGGGAGAGAGTTCAGCAAGTTCCTACCCAAAGGGAGCAATGCATAGGTATATGGCACACTTCCTGGATGAAGGAAACCATAACTGTGACTTTATCTTATAAAAGTAAACAATGTAACCTAATCATGTGTGCCCTTAGATTAGTCCGAAATGTAAAAGGTGAAAGATTTATGCGATCTAAAGAGAAACTAGAGTATACTGATGAATCTGAAATGTAAAAAAAATTATGAGTCTTTTTTGTGTGTTTTTTTGTGGAACTTGATTGCACAGTTCTTGAGCATGAACTTTGTAGATGATAATGTCATTGCAATGTTATGTGAAATAAACACACGTATGATCTCCCTATTTATACACGTGTGTGGCTGCAGTATCATGGTGGTGTGCAGCTTTCAGTGTGTTGTTTTCTAAGCACAGACAGTTGAATTGACAACATCATATGTTACGTGTGCTTGTAGTGACTTGGTGAAGTAGTGATTATCAATAATATTTCAACCTACCACTGCAGCATTAGATATTTAATGTTATTTAGATGTCAGGTAAGCATTCTTATTTGATTATTAATCCACACTTCAGAAGCATTCAATGCCCCAGGAACTGTCTAACATGAACAGACAGATGTGTTCATATGTTATATTAACTTGAATTACTTTTAAAACAACCTGATTAAAACCCCTCTCCAGTATTACCCTTTAGCAAATTTGATCTATTCTAAAAAGCAAAAGGGGGGGGGGAATGTAGTTTAGAGCATAGAGTCAAAAGTGCTGGGCATTAGGGACAGAGTGATCTGGGAAAAAGCCAACCATCACTGCTGGCTCTGAAAACAGGACCCACTAGACATAGCTTCCTGCCTTAGTCCTAAGTCATATCTAACAGTGACAAGAAATAGACAAGAGAGAAGTGCAGTAGACAGAATGTGTTAAGAATGCATACAGTTAAAGATAAATTCCTTTTTTTTAAACCTTTACTCTCTCTTTGAAGTTTTGCTGTGCTGTTTTTCTCATGCTTAAGATTTCAATAAAAAATCTGTGAGGATTTTTAGGAGGGGCCGCACCCTTGTCTTTCCATGTGGAGGGCTTAGGGTGTTGGCCTCCCTGGGTCCCTCAGTTCAATGCAAATAGACTGAGTAGGTGTTAATTTTATCTTGCATTGAGCAGCACTGACAACAGCAGATTCAATGTTACAGAAGAAAGATTAGTGAACTTGAAGAGAAGTTTCTTTAATGAAATACAGAGAAAAAAAAGACTACAAATTAACAGAGCATCATTGAGTTCTGTGGGACAATTTAAAGCAGTCTTATATATGTAATTAAAGTTCAGGGGCAGAGAAAACTATTTGAAGAAACAACGTCAGAAACTGTATGATGAAATCTATAAATCCACAAATCCTAAAAGCTCAGTGAATCTCAAGCACAAGAAATATGAAGACAAATATCCCAAGGCATATCTTAAATTGCTTAAAACAAGTGATAAAGAGAAAATCTTAAAAGCAGCCAGAGAACACATTACATTCAGAGACACATTACTTATAGAAGGAAAAAGATAAGCATGACAGTAGATTTCTTATTGAAAAGAATGCAAGAGGCCTGGCATGGTGGCTTATGCCTGTAATTCTAACACCGTGGGAGACCAGCGCAGTAGGATCCCTTGAGCTTGGGAGTTTGAAAACACAAGCTAGAAGAGACAGGAGCAGTGCCTTGAAAACACTGGGGAAAATACCCTGTCTACTTATAGTTAGGCAAAATAGCTTTCAAAATGAGAGTAACATTAAAACTTTTGCAGGCATACAGGAGCTCAAAGAATACATCACCAGTCAACCAACAGTTCAAGAAACATGAAAGCCAATCATATAGATGTGAGAAAAGTGGCAGAGTGGGCAGCTCCAAATACCTGCCTATTCAGAGAAATATATTTAATAAAAACAACAGCAACAAAAAAGCCAGAGCTGTCAGAACCAACTTTGTCAGAACTCTGGAAAAGGGTCAAATGTTTACAGCAACCAAGCAACCCTTTTGGTGTTTTTACTTATCCTGGCCTCCACCCTCTTCCTGGTTTGACAGCATCCTCGATGGCAGCAGCTTATGTTCCCATATGCATGCCAAGGGCAGGACCATGCTCACAAAAGACCTGACAAGACCCTGTTTTCATCTCTGGCTGATCTATAGGCTCAATGCAAGTTTGAATTGAAGGCTGAGGCAGAATTTTAAATGGCCTAGCTAAGTGTTAAAGTTTCAGCACAGAGTCAATTCATGACTAACAAAAGTCTATTTTTGTTTGCTGTTTTTTTTTTTTTTTTTTTAAGCTCCTGGTATTTAAGAAAATCTCAGTCAAAACACTGGTTGAACACAAGCTAAACCTTCAACAATCAAGAACAAACCCTGGGGAAGGGAGAGAGAATCTGATTTCCAAATTCACCAAACTGTAATATTTGAATATTCAGTTTTCAACAACAAAAAAAAATCACAAATCATACAAAGAAACAGGAGTGTATCTGGCCCATTCAAAGTGGAAAATAAATTGACAGAAACTTTCCCTTAGGAAGCCCAGACATTGGGCTTTGTCTTAGTCCTTTTATGCTACTATAACAAAATGCCACAGACTGAGTAAATTGTAAATGATAGAAATTTTTTTCTCACAGTTCTGGAGACTGGGATGCCAAATTCAAGGTGCTGGCAGGTTTGGTGTCTGGTGAAGGCTTGATCTTTGCTTCCAAGATGGCACCTTGTTCCTCCATCCTCCAGAGGGGAAAAATATTATATCCTCATGTGGCAGAAGGCAGAGGAGAGTGGACTTACTTTCTTAAGCCCTTTTACACGTGACCTAATTCCACACAGAAGGGCTCTGCCTTCGTGACATAATCACCTCTTAAAGTCCCGACCTTTTAATACTATAACATCATGATTAAGTTTCAACATATGAATTTGGGAGATACATCATCATTTAAACCATAAAAGGACTACTAGACAATGACTTTAGTTTTTTTTTTTTAATTTTTTAAATTGACAAATATAAATTGTCTTTATGTTGTACAATATGATGCTGTAAAATATATATGCATTGTGGAATGGCTAGATAACATTATTAATAATTGACACATACATTATCTCACATACTTGTCTTTTTTGTGATGGTACCACTTGCAAGTATAAAATACATTGTTATTAACTATAGTTATCATGCTGTACAACAGATCTCTTGAATTTATTCTTCCTATATGAAATTCTATATCCTTTGCCTAACCTCCATTCAGTCCCCCAACTCCACCTTTTGGTAGTTACCGTTTTACTCTTCCTTTCTCTGAGTTTGACTATTTTAGATTTCACAAATAAGTGAGGTCATGGGGTATTTGTTTTTCTGTGTCTGGCTTATTTCAGTTAGCATAGTGTCCTCCGGGTTGATCCATGTTGTCACAAATGACAGGATTGCCTTGACAAAGAATTTAAATCAACAGTTTTAAATATTCTCAGCGAGCTAAGGGAAACCATAGATAAAGAATAAAAGGAAATCAGGGAGAGGAGGCACCTGTGGCTCAGGGGAGTAGGGCGCTAGCCCTATATGCCGGAGGTGGTGGATTCAGGCCCGGCCCCAGCCAAAAACTGCAAAAAAAAAAAAAAAAAAAAGGAAACCAGGGAAATAATATATGAAAAATAATCAATACAGAGACAGAATGTGGGAAACTCGACTGCATAATTTGTGGTAGTGGGGGACTGCGTTCGCGCTTTCCCCTGATAACAAAAATTTAAAAAAATAAATAAATAAACATCAGAGACAGAAAATAATAAAAGGAACAAAATGTAAATTCTGGAGCTAAAAAGTACAATAAATAAAAATATTAACTGGGGAGGTGGAACATATAATTTGAGTAGGCAGAAAAATTAGTGAATTTTGTAGTAAGATGATTGACATGCTCAGCCTGAGAAACAGAAATAGAAAAATGAACAGAGGCTAAGGAACCTGTAGGATACCATCAAGTGGGAAAACATATGCGTGATGGAAGTCCCAGAAGAAGAGAAAGAAAAGGGGACAGAGAATTTTTTTTTTTTTAATTATAGATAAAAATATGCACCATAGATGTGGCCCAATCCATCACCCTACCTCCACCCAAACCTGCCCCCTCCCTTCCCCTTCCTTAGTCCTTTCCTCATAGTCTTGTGCTATAGTTGGGTTATAGCCTTCATGTGAAAGCTATACTTTAGCTTCATAGTAGGGCTGAGTACATTGGATACTTTTTCTTCCATTCCTGGGATACTTTGCTAAGGAGAATATGTTCCAGCTCCATCCATGTA
>CAUYPK010065653.1:0-30573 GCA_963574355.1 Loris lydekkerianus
AATGACTCAGCAAGGCCCGGCCTGAAACTGCCTCTACCTAGATACAGCCAATGTGGTACCATGCCACTGGCCCGACCCTGTCACTCACCTCTTCCCCCGCCCTCTTTCCCTGCCCCTTCTCCACAATAAAAAAATAAAAATTAAAATTAAAAAAAATAAATAAATAAATAAAATAAATTTATCTATAATTTAAAAAAAAAAAAAGAAAAGAAACTCTGTGGAAAGGTACACTTTGTTGTGGATGTGAAAAATAAAAGAAGCTGAAGAATATGGCAAACTAAATTTAAAAAAAAATTATGTAAGCATTTAGCCATTGATCCAACAATTTCACTTCTAGAAATGTAGCCCTAAACACATGGCATTAATATGAAAATTGTATACACAAGATTATCCATTGTGGTATAATTTGGTATAAAACAATGGAAATACTTTTATTAATGTTATCCATTAGGGAAATGCATTGTAAGAACAGATCTAATGAGAAAGAAATTATGAACTCCAGTTAGGAGTCTTATTGTTCATAATATTGGCAAAGATACCTCCTCAGTGGCTGCCGTCTCATCTCAAGGATGAGTCCACATCTTATGTCTTTTCCTAAGCAGAGAGATCGCAAGAACGAGGGTGGGGAAAGGTTAAAATCACAAGAAGCAATCCTTCCACAGAGATGGGTAGAAAATTTGGATCAAAAGAAGTTCTCCACACCACAAGTTTCAGAGGAATAGTGGTATCAGGGATGGAGAATGAAAAGCAGCCAGCAGCCCAGGGCAGTAGGAGGACACCAGCGCCCCCTGGAGAATTTTAACACAGTGGCAGGAGTGAAAGCTGCAGTGTGCAGAGCTGAAAGGGAGCAGCAGAGGACAGAGAAAAATGTTCAAAGACGTCTTGTAACAGAATGAGAAGGCTGTCAGCTGCCTGGTAGTCAGATTGCAAGGAAGAAAGAAAGTTATCTTTCTAAAAAAGGATAATAATACCCGTTTCATAGCATTTGAAGTACTAGAATTATACATACCTTTTTAAATACCATGAAATGTACTTTAGAATACCTTACTCTGAGACAAATTTATTTATCTTGCCCTTCAGTTATGATTTCCATAAAACAGAAATACATGAATGCTTTAGGGGAAAGCACCAGGTTGCGGACTGTGGAAACCTGGGATAAATCAAGAGACCTCAGGCAAATTAATATCTGAGCAAGGACTTTTCCCACTTATAAAATGCAGCTGATAATAATATAATATAGAGGATGCTGAAGGTGAGGCTGTTTTGCAGTTGTTCTGAACCTTCTTCCGAATACAGAGAGTATACAAACCAAACAGATGAGGTCTGACAGGTTGCAGAATTGCTTCCACGCGTTTATGTTGGCAGCAGCGTACACACCACTTGGTCATGTTTCACAACTTTGGTGTATCCGTGTCTCACAGCTGTGTTAGTGTCAACGTGTGGCAGAATGTTGCGGAGCAGCTCATTGGCAATGATGCATGTTTGAGTGTGTTCTACCCTGCCATCTCTAATGGTCATTCCAGAAAGTGGTTTCCAAAATTGCTTTAAAGGATGCACTGGGCATCCTGTGTGGCCTGCGTGCACAGTTTCCCAAGGGGAGCATTACTATGATGACGTTGGCAATATTCATCAATGAGGTCTGTAGCCCTTTTTCTAGGATAAGTTTGCTAACTTAAGACCTTCAAAGAAGTTAAATGCCATCATTCCATTATGGAAGAGGTAATAGTAGATATCACAGTAATAGTAATAATAGGACTAATGGAATCAGTCACTATATTTTAAAATATACAGATATTTGAGATATGTCATTTGGTATGATGTTTTACAACAGCTCACTAAGTTGGTAATAAAACTCTACAAGCACATTGACAGATTATCATGCTCATGAAATAAATTATGTGAATTGCATGAATCCGTCATCATAGAACTGCACCTTGTGTAGATGAGGTTTAGCTATCACATCATATGAACGCAGAAATAAAAGCTGCTTTCCACTAAAACCATTGCTAATGGACAATGTATTGTTTAGGAAAATGATGTAACTAGGTAGCATCAGGTAAGTTCAAAGAAATTAGCTCAGACTAATGGGTAATTTTTCAATGAATTTACTATTATCCTATTGAATTTTAGAGATGTAAAGATCAAATATGCACTTTGGGAGAGGTTCTTTATTTGATAAAAAAAATACATATATAATTATATGTTTATGGCTCTGTGTGTTAGGATGTTTGTGTAGAACAATGCACTATAATCAAAACATAAAAATAAAAACTCCTTTAAAATACACAGAATAAAATTTTAAACTCTGAAACATTGTCACATTGACAAAAATGAAACTGCTCTAAGAACAACAATAAGTTCTGTTGTTTTGTTACACAGTCAGGTGATTATAGCAGATAACAACTTAGTGTATATTTCCGGGTAGTTGGAAGAGAAGATTCTGAATGTCGTGAACACAAAGAAATGATGATTATTTAAAGTGATGAGTATGGCAATTATTATATTGATTTTTTTCATTATACTATGTGCATTGAAATACCACACCGTACTTCTTGAATGTGTGCAATTATTATGTATCTAATATAAATTTATAAATACGTGAAAGTATTCCTTTATGGAAATGGTTTATTTGCAGAGTTATGAAGGGCTGTATTCTTTACATTGGAGACTTTCGAAGGATATTTATATCTTTTGTAAGTGATTTAAAAAACACGTGTTGGAGGACTAGACCACTTGAATTTGCAAATCTGCTCTGTCAATTGCTGGATGCATAATTTTGGGCAATATATGTGATCTTGCTTTTCTTGGGACATAAGTACTTTTTCCCACCATAAATTCTTTGTGTTTGAAAAAGTGTCTGCATCATAAGAAGTGTTCAGTAAAGTTCTCTCATTGCTATTCCCCACCACATGGGGTCATGAAGTGAAAAACAATGACAACGTTAAAAATAAGCCAGCCCATATGTGAAAACTAAATGCAACGTGGGATCTCAGATTAGACTCTGACCAGAAAAAAGAACATGAGTGAAAAAAAAAAAAAAAAACAACTCGTGAAATCTACATAAAGCTTATAGTTTAGTTAGTGATATTTGTCAATATTAATTCATTAATTTAATAATTTTATTGTGGCTACAAAAGATGTTAACATCAGGGAAAACCAGTTAAAGTAGATATGGGAGTTGTCTGTACTATTTTTTCAACCTTTAAGTGACTCGAATTTTTCAAAATTAAAGATTTTTAAATCTTGTAGAAATGAGAATGTAATTTTAAAAAATATATTTGTCTATATATCTTGTTTTCTGTAACAGTACATTTTATTTTATAAGAACAAAAACTGAGACCAAAAGTAATTGTTTTAACATATAAGACATGCCTTTCAGAAATTCAATACAATCATTTAGTTTTGATCCTGTTTGATAAAATAAAATATGTTAGTTGCAGCCAAAACTTAAAATTACTGAATTGAATTTTATCATTTCATTTCGAGTCCTGTTTCAATTTAAAGAAATGGAATCATTACTTCACATGATGAAGCGTTTAAAAACATATGGATGTCTGAAATATGTAAAAGGTTCTGTGTTTATTAAGATCTAAGAAACAGAAACGTTAAGATTCAAGAAATCATTGTTGGGAAATAGTGAACTTAAAATTATTTGTTTAGTTAATTTTGCTCTAACGTTGGAAGTCTAAATTAGAGTATTACTGAGGGTAATTTTATGGTGGGAGGCAACTTGGGAGGCTGAGGCAAAAGAATCGCGCTAGCCCAAGAGCTGGAGGTTGCTGTGAGCTGTGACGCCACAGCACTCTATGGAGGGTGACAAAGTGAGAGTCTGTCTCAAAAAAATTTAATTAATTAATTAATTAAATAAATTGGAGTATTAATTAGAATAATGTGATTTGAGAAAAAAACTGACAAATAATAGTTTCATGTTACAAATTCTCCTGGAGGAGATAATTCAATAATGAATACAACTTGATACCTACCCACAAAGAATTCTAGTAAGATAGATTTGCTTGTAAACAAAGAATTACAAAAGAGGGGAAAGATGGTAGGACATTATTCATTTACTCACAAAGATGTCAGTTGAGTAAAGTTTAAAAACATTAATGACAATTCTTTAAAAATACAAAAATAATTACATTCTAAGCAGAGAGAATATCATCCACAAATTCACAAACAAAATAATGTAGGATTATTTAGGACACTACAAATAAGAAAAAGCCTAACTAATGGGAATTTAAGCTGTTATTTCTTGTTTGCATAGAATATATGCATATAAGCCGTTGTACAGTGGTTCAGTAACTCCATGAAGTTAGCGTTGGATTAGTACATTTATTGTTAGTTCAATCTCCTCTTCATGGTTGAAAAATGGCTATCATATCCCAGACATATATCCACTTCTTTCTGTGAGTCTTACTCATTTACCCAAGTAATAAAAATCATTCACAGAAGCCTCATTAAAACAGTTGTAAACCAATGAAGTGGGGAGGGTCAGGAGAAAACAAAAAGTCCCTGACCCCCCCCCCCACGTTTATACATGACTGTTTTAAAGTTCCAGTGTGTTAATAAACGGAGCTGTATGACATTGCTTTATTTAAGTTTAAAGTAGTTTAAGAATAAAAATAATCTATTTTTAGCCTCTTTAATACGTGATGGTCAAAAATGAAAACTGATAAACTTTTTCATACAATTTAAGAGAGTTTGTCATCAGTGCATTAAGGGAAATTAAAAATACCAGGACTGCTGGACAGTAAACTACAAAGAATATCAGGAGATGATAATCTAGAGATAAGTAAGTTTCAAAGCTTAAAAGAGAAGACTAGGATTTGTTGGGGTGGTTGATAATAGCAAAGAAAGAATTTAAAACCTCAACATCATATTTAAATTTTCAGAGGCACACTGTGGTGTTAGTGTGAAGAAAGAAAAGTAAGTCAGAGAAAAGTAATTCTTTAGAAAAGGAGAGGTATTTCATGTTTACGATTACGAAGACTTAATAATGTTAAGATGTTTTCCCAATGTAATATACAAATTCAGTGCAATTCTAATCAAAATCTCCATTTTATATAGAAACCAAACCAATATTGAAGAGGAAAAAAGTCAAAGAACTGACAATCTCTGATTTCGAGACTCATTATAAAACTATAGTATAAGATAGTCAATGTCATGTGGCTGAAATAGAGAAAAATAGCAATGAAATGAAACAGAATAGAGAACTAAGGAATATACAACCCACATAGAGTCATATATAGAAATATACAACACCCGTGCAGTCGTATACAGAAATATACATATACACCCATGTAGTCAATGGTTGGTTTTTGTTTGTTTGTTTGTTTGTTTGTTTTTTTATTTTTTGAGCACAGTCTCACTTGTCACCCTCAGTAGAGTGTCATGGCATCATAGCTCCCAGCAACCTCAAATTCTTGGGCTTGAGTGATCCTCTTACCTCAGCCTCCCAAGCAGCTGGGCCTACACTTCCACCACATGCCTGGCTAGTTTGTCTATTTCAAGTAGAGATGGAGTCTCGTTCTTGCTCAGCCTGAGCTCCAATTCTTGAGCTCAGGTAATCCATCTGCCTCGGCCTCCCAGAATGCTGGATTACAGGCGTGAGCCACTGCCCCAGCCCTCAATCAATGGATTTTTAATAAGTGAACTTAATTCCAAAAGGAGAATGAGTCTTTTAGGCAAATGGTGGTGAAATAACTGGACGTTGCTTGCAAGAAAAATAATACAAATCTAGACACTGACCTCACACCTTTAATGATAATAAGTCTAAAATGAGTCCTAGACGTAATAAACCACAAAGCCTAAAACTTTTAGAAGATAATGCAGTTTGGAAAATTTGGGTTTAGCAATGCTTTTTCAGATATAATACCAAAAGCCTGATCATTTAAGCAAAATTAATAAATGGTATTTCACTGAAATTGAAAAGTATAGGAGATTGACAAGGCCAACCACAAACTAGGAAAACTTAATAGCAAAACACATACCTGATAAAGGGCTTGTGTCCAAAATGTGCAAAAACAGAAATCTTAACAGTCATGGCACCAATAATAATAATAATAATAATGATTTGCAGTTAGCCAAGGAGCATAGGATTGGATGTTCAAAATTACGTACCATCAGGGAATTGCAGATTTAAGAAAACAATGAGATACCATCATAGACCCTGTGAAACAGCCAATAGCCAAAACACTGACAACACCAAATACTGTGAGGGTATGGAACAACTAAAACTATGGTTCGTTTTTGATTGGAAAGCAAAATAAAACAGTCACTTTAGAAGATAGTATAGCAACATTTAAGTGAACCTGAAAGCCAAAAAATAAAGTTCATTCATTGCAAAAACAAACATACTGGAAAAAATTGAAAGACCCCACAGCACTTGAGGGTCATACCATAAACAACAAAAAATAAATTTCAAATTAGGACAAAGATAATGGAAGTGGAAAAAGAAGACTCCCCCAGGATCTCTTAGGAGATATCTGAGACGTAGCATCAGTGTCGCATAAGGATAGGCGATGTCAGGGAGTTCAGGGACAATGTGGAGAAGGAAAGAATCTGGTATAATTTTTATAATTCTGATTTTGTCCCTTGGTAATATCAATCATGGTAGGATGGAGCAGATTATGGCAGAGCATAAATCATAACTTAATCTTTGTATTTATTGTATTTTATGTAATAGTGGTAAGTAATGAAGGAGATACCCTACCAAAAATAACAGCCTGAAAATTTTACAATGAAAGATTTGCTTGCCAGAGATTTGAGGGGTTTTTTATCTTTAAAAGAAGCTTTTGCTTTTGCTAGTCTTCTATACCCTGTAAGCCAGTTTCAGAATGGAGAGGAGATTTTAAAACCTCCTTAGACCATGCTAATGAGAGCAAAAGTAGAGGGGATTGGTATTTTAATGACTAAAAACAGTCAGACATTGTGAAAGAGCAAGTACTAAGCAGTATTTCCAAATTATTAGGTGATCTGATTTGGCCTAACACCTATAGCAGAGGGGAAGTGACTTAGATATATAAAAGCACCACAAGGGTTTCCCTCAGCACGAGATGCTTCAATCGTGTTTCTGAAAATATTTTGATTTCTTTGCATAAGTGGTACTGCGTACCATCGCCTCTAACTACACATGTACAATACTCCTGGAAAACTGAGCTGGTAGTTTAGATAGCACATCACAACAAGTATTGCAAAGCAGGAGAATATTAAATAGATATGCAAATGATCATGAATATGCATAGTATCAGAAGTTACGGATACTGTCATAACATAATAAAATTAAAATAGGATTTTAATATAAATACTCAAGCTCTGGAATAAAAGCGGCAAACTATTCATAAGATCCTAGTTTCATGAAAGATGCATGACAGGCTTCTATTCAAGATTGTTTTAATAAGTAAATGAGCATTTTAAGGACTGGTATATCTGTATGAGTTAAACTGTAAAGTACTTAGTTGTTTTAATGCTAATAATTTCTAATATTCTAATAATGGTCTAGTTTTTTCACAAAGTACTGTCGTAGAAATGGGCTATTTACATCTTTCAAGTTAAGTAGGGCAGGTAGGTGACACATCTATTTATAGATGAGTAAACTAGGACTCAGAGAACTTAAGAAGTTTGCTCCAGTCAAAACCTACCCTGGGTTCCAAGTCTGATGACTAAATCATAAAACAATTTGCATTGTACACATTCATCAGGATCCTACTAAATGTCTTCCCTCCTCCCTCTAATAATCCTCCCTCTTCCCTTCACTATTCCCTTCTCTCTCCTCCCTCTTGTTAGACTATAATTGTGTTTTACCTTTTGTATGATTGTGTGTTTATATATCGGTTTCGTAATAGTATTGAGTACATTGGATACTTCTTTTCCATGCTTGAAATACTTTACTAAGTAGAATATGTTCCAACTCCATTTAGGTAAACATAAAAGATGTCAAGTCTCCATCTTTTTTATGGCTGAGGAGTATTCCATGGTATCCCTATACCACAATTTGTTAATCCATTCATGGGTTGATGGGCATTTGGCTGCTTCCACCACTTGGCAATTATGAATTGGGCTGCAATAAACATTCTGGTGCACAATGCAATGGTATATTTCAAAATAGCTGAGAGTCAACTATAAATGTCTTACCACAAAAAATAAGTAAGTGAAGTTTTGGTTATGTTAATCAGTTTGACTTAAGCATTCCACATTGTTATCAAGTAATCATGTTGTGCCCCATAAATGTATAATGATTTAATAAAAATAAAATTAAAAAAATAAATAAAAATTTAAAACAATTTGCATCATATGAGTCTGTTTTCCAAAGATTAAATTTTTTCTTTATTTTTGTCTTATTTACTTTTATTAATATCTCACTCTATGTTTAAAGTTTCACAGATCATGAGGAAGATCTTAAAATCCCTAAAGTAGCTTCTTTCTGAAGGTGGAATGGGGGTAGCTTTGAGGCGTTGAAGAGAGCTACCCTAAATAGTGAGTAGGGATTCCACGAAGTGAAAAGGCAGGTTGCCATAGTACAGTTATGGGAAAAGCTCTTATAATTTCCAGTAGCTGCAGGAGAGAACTCAGTGCCAGTCCTCAGCCAGCAGGCTGGGGCTGCTTTGCATGAAGCAGAACCACACACATTAAGTAAAAATGTTTGTTATTATAAACAATAGTGGCATGATAAACAATAAACAATAGTGGCATTAACTGATAACTAGACCTTCATAGAAAATGAATTTTATAACCAATGAGGGAACACGGGCTCATATGACTACCTAACGCACTTTAAAAACTTTCATCTGTAATTATGTACAATTCAAGTTTAAATTTACATATATGTGAATGTTTACACAAATGTCATTTAGCTGATCATAGTATTAGCCCCATGCAGTTTAATTAGATAAATTGTAATAATTTTGTCTTTTCTTAACTCATTCTATGTTTATCTTCTCCCGGGTAGTTTTATACATTCCTTTTATTGGAAATACCAATAAGATGAAAATCCTAAATCTACTTTCTGAAATTGAGACAGAAAACACTCATGCCCATAAGGCCTGTCTACCTCATCGCCCAGATACAAACAGGGTATTATCCAACTTCCCTTTTGTCCTCTTCCAATGCTTCCGCTTGGTCATTCTTTTCAACACATTCCTCATCACACTCAAAGTAAATGCATTGAGACCCATTCATCAGTAAAAGCCATTTCAGGTTTCCCAGATCCTACAGGAAAAAAAATCTAAATTTCTGCGACACAGTTAGGGCTTTTCATCACGTGGTCTTTCCCCCGTTTCAGGTCCCAGCCACTACACTAACCCCCAATCTGTCTGCTTCTATCATACTGAACCTCTTGCAGTTCCAGAAGGAAATAAGCTTTTGGTTTTTTGTTTCTTGATTTTTTTTCTTCCTTCAAGTTTTTGCCCTAATAGGAAGGCCCCTTTATCCCTTTTTCATCAAGAAATTTTGTGCTTAACTTTTGAATCACAGTGCAGTTGTCAATGTCTATGGAAAGCCTTTCACTTCTCCCTTTTTGTGCTGTAACTCTGTGCATATACACTTTGTATAGGACTCAATGATAACACCTGTCAAATAGCATTGCTTTCATTTGCTTATGTGTTGAAACGTGCCTGGTTTTATCTACACAGTCTCCCTGGTGGGAGTAACTAAATAGAAACGTACTCTTTGAGTTCATAGAAACCTGACGTGGCTGTTTTAAGGAGAGGGCACTTTAAATCAGTATTAAAAACAAATTATTTAATATTCACTATTTCGTATTAGCAAAATATGCACAACATAGCAGTCTAAAGCCACTTCTGCACCTCGTCCCATCTAGTGTCTAGATGTGAGGTGGTTAGATGCAGGAAGATGACTAAGTGCCAACAGCTTCTATCAAGATAGCATGTGACAAGCAAAACTTCATGGGAAAGGAATTGAGAATATTTTTAGATATGTCTAAAAGAAAGGTCACACATATTAGACCCTACATAACAAGACCTATATAGCTATAAAGGCAGCCAGTATGTACTAACTGTGGATCACATGCATGATATATATGCCTTCTTAGAATGTCCCTGATATGTTTTCTGACAAGTTTATTATTTTGTACATGAATATGAATGAACTATTATAGAACCCTGGTTCTATTCTAACCAGAATAGAATAAAAGAGATGAAAACATCCATTAGGTCCAAGAGAAACCACTAGATCAGTGTTTCTTTCTTTATTTTTTTCCTTTTTTTTTTTTTTTTTTTTTTTAGACAGAGTCTCACTATGTTGCCCTCGGTAGAGTGCTATGGCATCACATTTCACTGTCACCTCCAACTCTTGGGCTTACTGGATTCTCTTCCCTCAGCCTCTCAAGTAGCTGGTACTCCAGGCACCTGCCACAACACCAGGCTGCAGTTGTCATCAATGTTTAGCAGGTCAGGGCCAGGCTCAACCCACCAGCCTTGGTGTATGTAACTAATACCCTACTCACTGAGCTGCAGGTGCAGAGTCTAGACCAGTGTTTCTTAAATTTATTTTGTCATTACCATCTTCCCAAGGAGTCTTGTTGGATATTTTATGATAATCTTTCCCATGAAATTTTAATACCAGAGATATACATTATATCTATTTATGTATTTCATGTCTATCTGTGGTTTACACATAATAGGGGAATGGGTACTTTTGTGCTTTCAAGGGTCAGGTATTGCCTCTATTAAGAAGGTATACGCTTAAAAAGATTGGGAAGGATATTCAGTTTACAACTCTGCCTAACCATAGGCATAATGCAAAACCGTCCCTTAGTTTCCTTTAGAATAATAAACAAAATGAAAATTATAAAAATATGACAAAAATTGGTATGCCACAGGGTAGCCATCCATCCCCAGAGCCCTCTCATGTTCCCTGCTGGCTCTGAGAGGGATTCCCTTGAGAATAGTTTTGTGCTGCACTTGTCAGCAAACTGGAACTTCTCCGGAAAATGTGGGACAAGCTGGCAATCAGGCTTTCTGCTAACTGTGAAAGAAGGGCCATCTCAAGGGTTTGCTCTCTCAAGGGTTTGCTTTGTTAGTATGAATATTCGAGGAGGACCAAAATATTAACAGTGTTCTTGCAAAGTGATGGCTAGCTATTTGCCTGTTTGGGGGGTATGGAGTTGGCGGCAATACAGGATGAACATTCATACCAAAGTTTGAGGTTATTTACATAGACAGAGAGGCCTGGCGATTCCCTTAAACAATAAACTCTTGGAAATATTCCCAGAGTAATAGAGGTCTAAATCCATTCTCCTTTCCAGGAGATAAAGAAAAACAAACAAATCCACATCAGTTATGTAACATACAAATCCTATAATTCACTCAATAATAAATATTTATTGAGTAATGCTTTGGGGATTAAAGCTTATTGTACCATATAAGAAACTATCTTGTAAATGTTTAAGACTAAGAATTTTAAAGTTCACAACATGTTCCGAAAATTTTCATCCAGGGTATTTCATTTCAATCACAAGCAGAACCTTATTATCACAATGCCAGGCTCCAGTTTGTTATTTATTCTTTGTAAACTATAGTGAAATTATCCTAGGTACATTTGAATGCTAATGATGATTACTTTAGTGAATCACACAATCATCACCGAACTCTTACAGGCAATTTTGGCTCCAGATCATGCCTTGTATCTATTCTAAATGACTGTAGGAAAGCGACAAAACGGGAAGAATTTTATTTTTTGCATATATTAACTAAAATAGAGTAGCTAAGGCATCTGTAGTTCAGCTCTGGGATCACCCTAAAAGGATTTGCTCTTATATTTTTTAAGAAAAATATATAATTTTCTGACTGGCAATTATTTCCCAGGAATGATATGAAGAAGAGAGATACTTAAAACTGATTTTTAAATCTCTTTAAGAGGAAAACTTTAATACCTGAGAGAGATGGCACACCATGGCTAGCCTGGAAACTGCAGTGGGAATCAGTAGCCTTTTTCAGTCAACCTAAGTGCACTTCATTCAAGGAGGAGTCTTTGCAGAACACTATTTCCTATATTTTTACTGGATAGAGCCACAGTAGGCATCCTTTGCAGGATGCTATGCAGTCTGGGTGGAATCTAAGGCATGTGGCTGAGAGTCCCTGAAGTGGCAATTGTTAAAGTAACTTTTCTAGTGAGCACAGAACCTTAAAACTACACTTTAAATTTTTAAACACTTTGTGAAGTCTGAAGAAGAAGAATATGTTTATGTACTGAAGCTGGAGACCTTGCCAGGGCAAGCTGGGCAGCAGGTCATAAGATTGAAAAAATGGGCTTAATACCACTTACATTAGACTCAGGCTGGGGCTATAGATAAGTGGACACTCAATTCAAACCTTAATCCAGAGGATAGTTTTCCCCCAGCAAATTCTGTTTATTAAAATTTTCCAAGGCACAGGACTTTGAGGCTTCAAGCTATGACTGTGCCACTGTACCCCAGCCTAGGTGACAGAGAGGACCTCATTTCAAAGTTTTCAAAAGGGCATTTCAAGGGAAAGTTTGAGTATGAATGTAATCATAACTTGGCAAAGGGATGGGGTCATGCCTGCCATAGTACTGGCAGCTAATGTAAAGGGGTTCACGTCAAAATTGATGAAAGTATTAGCAACAACTTTATAGGACTTTGGAAAGTACAGTAGCAGTTCCATTCTGTCAAGATTTAATAATCTACTACTAGAGACATGGAATCTTGATACTAAATAGAATGAGGTCAAGCACATGTACTTAAATGCTATGATGTTGAAGGTCTAAGGTGCAGACAGATGGATTCTAATAGGAAAGTTCTGGGTCAGGCATGGTGGCTCACACCTGCAATCCTAGCATTCTTGGAGGCCGAGGTGGGTGGATTGCTTGAGTTCACAAGTTTGAGACCAACCTGAGCAAGAGTGAGACCCCCGTCTCTACTAAAAATGAAAAACTGAGGCAAGAGGATGGCTTTAGCCCAAGAGTTTGAGGTTGCTGTGAACTATGATTTCATGGCACTCTACCAAGGGTGACAAAATGAGATTCTGTCTCAACAACAACAACAACAACAACAAAAAAAAAAAAAAAAAAAAAAAAAAAGGAGACCTTCATCTGTAAATCTTAGAGCTATGGAAACTATAAAAACTGTAGAAAATAGCAAAAGGCAAAAGGACAATGATTTGGGCTTTCCCCAGGACATGCCAGAATAAGCTAATAGAAAATGTTCTTGTTTATTTTCATCCCCTAAGTGAAGGTGGATGCAAAATGGAAGGGAACCAGGGAAGGCCCCAGGGACCTAATCAATTCCTTAAGAGTATCAGAGTCACCTCCCATTGCAGGTCCTGTACGTGTCCAGTCTATGGAATTTTAGTCCAGAACATGATCGTATCTGAGGTGTACGGTTAGTAGAATAAAAATTCCCAAGGATTCAGGTTGAGACATGAAATATAAAAATACAAATACATTTTTGAATTACATTTTATGAATCTTGGATACATGCAGAAACTCTTGGACTTGGAGGGAAAGCTTTTCAAGCTGTTTAAATTCAGCCAAAGACAGCTAATACCTAGCTTTCCTAACTTTTTCCTGTTTACTAGTTTCTTTTAAAATGAACAAAATACTACAGCCAAACAGATACAAGTAGTCACTATCTTCCTTCTATGCTAAGGGGACTCTACCAGATTCTGCACTGAATGAGTCCTCTGATTTCTGGCACAGAGATAGAAAGGCTACAAAGAAAACTCTAAGCCTAGATTCATGCTCTTTTCTCATAAGGAAAAAAAAAAAAACAACTTTCAGATCCTCTAATGAGTCCGCAGAGATTTTATATTTTGCTAATTTATTGGTACAAATAAATAAATAAATAAATAAATGGACATATAAAGCAACAAGAAAGTTTATGAAGTACACATTGCTAAAGATACCGTATCATATATCATTACCAATCCCTTCATTCATCAAATTGACAATCCTATCTAGAAAATACCATTTGAACATCAAATAGATGTTTCGCATTAAAAACAGTATGAAGTCTTTATAAACGGAAACAGAGAGAAGTAGAAAAAATTTAAATATCTCCTAGTACTTCCTCCCAGATAGCTACTATTAATTTCTTTTAGTTTTCTTCTTACACTAGTTTCCTGGATTGTTTTTATGTTTTTACCTAATTGAGATTATATTGGCTATACAAGCGTTCATGATGAATTAATAAGAATTCATTGATCCTAGAATGAATGTGATATGAAAAGAATCTTAAAGACAAATATTTACCATAAGTGTTTTATTACCTTCCTCAAGTTAAAAAGAGAAAAAATGCATTTTTTGATAGAATATAATAGATGCAAAAAACAACTCATGTTTTCCACAGTGATGAACATGTCCAATCTTCTGCCTTAAGTAGCCCTGCTCCATGAAGAATCCAGGAGAATACCTAGGAAAGAAAGGGGAAATAGGAGAAAAAAATGGTATCTTGTAATTTTTCCAACATATTAATTTGATACACAAATTTTTTAGTTATGACTATGTTTTAAGGGCTACTTCTATGAGAGCTTACATGAGTACTTTTACTGCTGTATCAATTGCAGCTAAATATATTTTAAAATGTGGCATCTTAAAAGAGGAAAATTTTAAAGACACTGTTTAGGTTGATCTCCCAAATTCACCTGAAAACACATAAATGACTATATATCTCGTTTATACTACACTGTAAAGGAAAACATGCTAGCCCTTTCAAACCCAAGCTTTTCCATTTGATTTATCTCTAATGGGAGTTTATATCCAAATAATTTCACCATATATGAAAATATCTTTCTATTCCATTCCTGTAAGTTGTTTTGAAAACATTTTTTAATTTTCCCTTGACTCTCTACATCGTTTAATGTATCATTTATTTCTCTATTCTCTTTTACCATAAAACATCTTGAAATACTCATCTATACTTATTATCTTCCTTCCTTCCCTCTCATTCTCTGCTTCAACTGCTTTAATTAGAATTTGGTCTCAGAAGAAATTTCCCCTTCCCAGCAAAGTCACCATTGTTCCTATAACTTTGCCAAATCCAGTCGTCAATTCTCTATGCTTTCCCATATTGGGTAATTCCATACTTCCAGAAAACTTCCTCCTCTAGAGCTCCAGAATTATGAGCCTGGTTATTCTCTGACCTCAGAGGCTACTTCTCAGACTTCTTGGTTGTGTATACTGCCTCTAGAGGACTTCAAGTTTTTATGGGCCTTGTAGAGATCTCTGGGACTGTTTTTCAAGCTACATTAGGTGATCCCATTCAGACGAGTATCTGTAATACCTATCCCTGTACTGATGACATCAGATAATTATTTGGCTTCTTTTACATCTTCCATGTCTATGCTGGATATCCAAAAAATTCTTTAAACTTCAGGTAGACCAAAAAAATTAAAATGTACTGATCTTTCCCCATGTCCCAATCAGTTTCTCATCAAAGTTTCTTTCAGTTAACAGTGGCACTGTTCAATTGACATTCTCAGGTCTAAAATCATGGAATTATTTTTATCTCTTCCTTTTCATAACATTTTATATTTAATACACTATCAAATACCACAACCTCTGTCTCAAACATTTATTTCTCCTATGACTAACTTTCATCAGTAATTGTGCAACAATATTTATGGAGGTGCTGCCTATACCAATAGCTGCTCAGCTGGTCTCACAGCTCCACTTCTCTCTGAACCTCACAATTTAGTCTTTGTTCTTTTCTCTCTGGCTGCTTAGAGAATTCCATTCTCAGTTCATGTTGCAGGATCATCTCTGTAGTGCAATAGTCAACTGATGCTTCCTTCCATGAAACACATTAAAAGACTTCCCATTCTATAATAACTTCAATCAAGTTGTTATCTTTCTGACATTACCAAAGTCAGAATAATTACCATATTTTTGCTGAATAAATAGACTGAATCTAAATTTTTTAGGTCCCTTAAAACACTTTCCAACAAATATCTCAGGGATGCCCAAGCTCAAAATGCTAATGGTCAAATAAATCACCTGCCTGAGGCTAAGTCACACATAAGGACCTTGATCCATGCAAGGTTCTTTCTTGACTTTTTGTATATCCATTACTTTCTTCTTCCAATATGTATATGATAGGTATAGATACAGGTTTATGTAATTTCAGTATTGTTCTATCATGTTAATGCTCTTTAAATTTATAGAAGTTGAATTGTGCTACATATGTAGTTACCTATCCTGCTTTATTTATTAAGAACTAAACGTTTGAGATCCATTTGTGTCACATTCCAAAACTTTTATTCAATAGTTTTGTCTAATTCATCTCTTCAAGTTTCCATTCTAATGTTCTCGCCACCACTAGCATCCTGGGGCATTCACGTTCCATTCCGATAGAAGAAGCCATCTTTATGTATTTACACTGTTGTAACCAGTCATCGGGTGGCAACAACTCTTTGTGCCATTTCATGTACCTATTTGGTTTCATACTTTTCTTCTGCTTTTCCTTTTTTTACAGAGGGAGTCTTTTAGGAAGTCCAAGTGCAGTTTGGTTATGTGGATATATTGCTTAGTGGTGAAGTCCGAGCTTTTAGTGTACTTATGATCTGAACAGTTTACATTGTACCCATTAAGCAATCTCTCAACCCATGCTTTCCTCCTGTTCTCTCTCCCTTCTGAGTTTCCAATGAGTATTATTTCACTAAATCCATGTGTATACATTATTTACTCATTAGTTACCTCCCATTTATAAGTAAGAACATGGTATTTGACTTTCTGTTTCTGAGCTAATTCACATAAGATAATAGCCTTTAGTTCTATCCATACTGCAGGGGGAAAAAACAACAATGTGATTTTATTCTTTTTTATGGCTAAGTATTACTCCAAGGTGTGTGTCCATGTGTACATGTATGTGTGTTTGTACACACATATTCCCCAAATTTTCTTTTCCTATTACCCATTGATGGACACATAATATGATTTCACATCTTTGATTTTGCAAAGTGTTGAGATAAAAATATGCATTCAGATATCTTTTTCACATAATGATTTATTTTACTATGGTCTGATAGACTTTAGTGGGATTATTAGATCAAATGGAAATTTTATTTTTAGTCATTTGACAAATCTCCATCTGTTTTCCACAGAGATTGTATACTTTAAATTCCTGTTTGCTCTATATCCTCACCAACATCTGTTATTTTTTGACTTTTTAATAATAATCCTTCAGACTAGTATAAGATAGTATCCCATTGTGGTCTTAATTTGCATTTCTCTAATGATTGGCAATGTTGACCAATTTCTTATGTGCTTGTTGGCCATTTGTATGTCTTTCTTTATTTTTTTCTGCATGTCTGTTCATTTCTTTTGCCCACTTTTTTTTTAGTTAAAAATTTGAGTTCCTTGGAGATTCTGAATGTCAGTCATTCGTTGGATACATAGTTTGAAATTATTTTCTCCCATTCTAAAGGGTGTGTGTTCAGTCTTTTGATTATTTACTTTGCTATGCAGAGCCTTTTAGTTTGATTGAGTCATCTTTGTCTATTTTTATTTTTGTTGTCTGTGTTTTCTTTCTTTCTAGTAAGCATATTGTTTTACTTATTATATTTCAGAATATTAAAGGAGGACACACATTTTGTTTACATGATTTTCTTTCTTATATTTTAAGACAAAATTGAAAGAATGTGTGCATTGTATGAGTTAGATGTGAATTAACTCAACTTCTTCCCCATTCCAAATACTTGATTCCCGTTCAGCTTTCCTTGCATACAGATAAATGTTGATTGACTAGTTCCAATTTAGTATTGAGTGTAAGTGGTGTTTGTTTTTCCATTTTTGTCATGCTTTGCTTAGAACAATGGTCTCTGGTTCCATCCAGGTTGTTACAAAAGATACTACTAGATAACCATGTTGTTTTTATAGGTGAGAAGTACACCAGGATTTGCATATATACCATGTTAGTAATACACTTATATACTGATGGGCACTCTGGTTGATTTTGCATCTTTGCAATGGCAAATTATGCTGCTATAAACCTTCAAGAGCAAGTGTCTTTTTGACAAAATACATTTTTTTACTTGAGGTAAATACTTAGTAGTGGGATTGCTGGGTCACATGGCAAGTCTACTTTCAATTCTTTGAGGTATCTCCATACTATTTTCCACAAAAGTTGTATTAGCTTGCATTTCTACGAACAGTGAATAAGTGTTCGTTTCTCTCCACATTCATGCTGGTGCTTGTTTTAGGTCTTTTGGATGGGAGCCATTCTCACTGGAGGTAGGTTTTGATTTGCATTTCCCTGGTGGTTGGCCCATTAGACTATCTTCATTTAAAAAGTTTCTGTGCATGTCTTTTGCCCACTTTCAAATGAGGCTGTTTTATTTTTTTCTTGCTGATTTGTTCAAATTCTTGGTAAATTCTGATTGCTGGCCATTTACTGGATGTATAGCAAAGATGTGGAAACAACCCAACTGCCCGTTCTGGAGGCTGTTTATTTACTCTATTGATTTTGTTGCTGGCTGTGCAGAAACTTCAGTTTGATCAGTTTTCACTTGTTCATTTTTGTTGTTGCTGTGATTGATTTTGGGATCTTCTTCATACATCCTTTAAATAGATCAATACCTATAAAAGTTTTTCCAACATTTTCTTCTAGAATTCTTATAGTTTCATACCTTAAGTTTAAGTCTGTTAACCATCGTGAAAATTTTTGTGAGTGGTGAGAGATGCAGATCTTGCTTCAGTCTTTTACGTGGCGCTGTCCAGTTTTCCCAGCACCATTTAATTGAACAAAGATCCCTTTCCCCTGAATATGAATTTACATCTTTTGTCAAAAATAAGATGAGAATATGAGGATGGTTTCATCTTTGGGGTATCTTTTCTGATCCATAGGTCTGTATTTCTGTTTTTGTCATAGTACCATGCTGTTTTGGTTACTATAACCTTATAGTATAACTTGAGGTCTGGTAGAGTGATGCCTCCCACTGTGTTTTGGCTATTTAGGATCTTTTCTGGTTGCATACAAAGTACAGAAATATTTTTTCTGTATCTATGAAAAATGGCATTGGTATTTTGGCAGGAATTTCATTGAATCTGTAAAGCACTTTGGGTAGTATAGTAATTTTAACAGTTATGATTCTACCAATAAATGAGCATGATATGTTTTCCATCGGATTTTATCCTCTGTTTCATATTTCTCCCTATAAGGATACATAAAGTTATATAAGGAGAAATACGTTATACTATGTTTAAGATTTTAATATAACTCTATTTGATATTTATATATGTTTAGAGATAGAGGTACTATTGCATTATTCTCCATGTTATTAAATTTTTCTTACCACAATTTATTAAAAAGGTTATCCTTTCCTCCAATATACAGCTTCAAAGTCAGATAGTTGTAAATATGTGGCTTTATTTCTGGGTTCTCTCTTCTGCTGGACTGATATATGTGTCTATTTTTCTATTAGTGCCATGCTATTTTGGGTTGTAAACTGTTGGTTGGGTTTTTTTTTTTTTTTTTTTTTTTTGTTTGGATTACTGCTTGGGCTATTTGGGTTCTATTTTCATTCTAAAGAATTTTAGAATTTCTTTCTCCAATTCATTGAAAAATTATGTTGAGGGCGGTGCCTGTGGCTCATCAGAGTAGGGCACTGGCCCCATATGCCAGAGGTGGTGGGTTCAAACCCAGCCCCGGCCCAAAAAAAAAAAAAAAAAAGAAAAATTATGTTGACATTTCAATAGAAATTGCATTGAATCTGTAGATTTCTCAGGGTAGTATGGTCATTTTAAAGATACTGATTTTTTTTTTTTTTTCCATCCACGGGCATGTGATGTTTATCCATTTATTTGTGTAACCTACAGTGACTTTCATTGGTGACTTGTAATTCTCCTTGTACAGATTGTTCATCCATCTCCTTGTCTAGATGCATTCCTAGTTATTGTTTTTTAAAACCATTGTAAATGGGATTGCTATCTCAATTTGCTTCTCAGTTGATTGCTATTGGTATATAAAAATTGTATGTTTATTTTTTATCCTAAAACAGTACTGAATTCATGTATTAAGTCTAGGAATCTTTTGAGAGAGTCTTTAGGGCTTTCTTGATATAAGTTCATATCATCAGAAAACTGAGATAATTTGAATTCTTCCTTTTCTATTTGGATCGATCTCTCCTCTCTCTCTCGCTCTCTCTCTCCTGATTGTTCTGGCTATAACTTCTAGTCCTTCCAGTACTATGTGAATGGAAGTGGTCAAAGTGGACATCCTTATCTTGTTCCAGTTCTTTGGGTGAATGCCTTCAATTACTCCCCATTAGGTATGATGAGCTTAAGGCTGTGGGTTTGTTATATATGACTCCTATAATTCTGAGGTCTGTTTCTCCATGCCTAGTTTGTTGAAACTATTTATGTTGAGGGAATGTTAAATTTTATTAAATGTTTTTTCTGCAACTATCAAGATGATAATACAGTTTGGCTTTTTTTTTTTTTTTTTTTTTTTTCTTCCTTCCCTTCAGTTTTTTTTTTTTTTTCTTTTTCTCCCCCGTTTTTCTTTATAATTATGTTTGTGTGGTGAGTCATATTCATTGATTTGCATATATTGAAACAGTGTAGCACAAAATGTATTTTTTTCTTGCAATGTATTTCCTTTGTGCTTTCTGATCTTCTAGCCAGACTAAGGAAGCTTTCCTCAAATAGGTTTCCAAACTTTGTTTTTCATCTCCCTCTGGAATACTAGTGATTCTATGCTCAGATGTCCCATACCTCAGATGTCCCATAACCACGAAAAAGGCTTTGTTCATTTTTCTTTAATTGTATATTTTCTTTTTTTCTTAATTTTTTTTCTGACTTTATTAATTCAAAAGACCTGTTTCAAATTATGAGGTTCTTTTTTCTGCTTGGTTGAGTCTATTGTTGAAATTTTCAACCATATTTGTTATTCCTTCTTTGAATTTTTCATTTCCAGAAGTTCTATTTTTTTTTTAATATCTATCCCTTTGACATAATGAGTTTCTCACTTGTATGCCAAAAAAAATTTCTGACTTTCTGTATTGGTTTTCAGGTTTCTTTTGGATCTCATTGACTTCTTTTTTGCTTTAAATTTTTGATTTATTGATCTATGGTCTTTAAAATCAGCATTTTGAATTCTTTGTCTAGTACGTCAAAAGTTCAAATTTGTTTGGTGTCCATTGCTAGACAGCTACTGTGATCCTTTGACAATGCCATAATGCCCCATTTTTTATACTTCCAGAATTGATACATTAGTTCTTTCTGATCTAGAGAAACTGTCTCTTCTTATTTGGGGGTTTATTCTAGTTTGAATAGGAGTTACTCATTTGTTTCCCTTTGGGGATATAACTATTAATAGAAGGTATGTTGAGTAAGATCATTTGGTTTTCCTTCTGTGTGCTTTCATTGGCCAATGCTCTGCATGAATTCTTTTGATGGGGAAGGTAACTTTAGTGCAATGGTTTTCTCAAATATTGGTTATAGTAGTGGTGTACTGTGAGAGTGAACACTCACAACATCCTGTGGGCCCAAGGTAGCAGAGGTCTCCACAGGTTTACCTTGGGTCCAACTGATGTGCACCACTGTCAGCAGCTTCTGTGTTGGGTTGCACAGTTCAGCTTTCATGCCAATAGGTAGTACTTGTAGGAGCCATCTCCAGCAGTAAGGTATATGCTTAATTTTTGTTTACTGGGGAAGTTCTTTGTTGCTTCAGGCAGTGAACTGGTCTATACAATGCAGGGCGTCCTGGATTCTGTGCTCAACTCTGGCAGGGGGTGAAGCTGGGTAGGGGTGGACAAGGCATGCCTGTCCTTGTGCCCTCAATGACAGGTACAAGCACCAATTCTGATGGTTGTGGTTGAGAAGCCATTGATGAAATGCACGAAATCTCTGTGGGGTGAGCAGAGGGTGTCTCAACACCATAGTCTCATAGGGATACACTTCCCTGTAATGTCGCTAAGGACACTCAGCTGATTCAGGCACCACTGTCTATCTCCAGGTTGTAATGCAGCCAAAAGCTGTAGGAGATACCTGCCCTACATCTTACTGTTGAAATGGCTGGTAGGGAGGTACCTCCCTCAACCCCAGAAACATAGCCTCCCCACCACTCTTCTGTCCTCTCCTGCAAGAAAGCTGGAGCTCTGTGTAGAGGAGGGCCAAGCCCCCACCTCTCCACCAACTGCCAGGCCAGTAGCCACACTGCCGATGGGGCCACAGTCATTCCTAACAGCCCCTGAAGTTCTGTCTGCTGTTGCACCTGTGCCAACTTTCTGTGAAAACAGCAGTGCTGTGTGCACAGCAGTGAGTAGAAAGGAAAGGAAGCCCCCGCCTGTGTCCTGAAGTCACCTGGCTGCCAGTGGGAAATTATTTGCCTCCCTCCCAGCAATATGTAGAGATTTTGTGCCTCTGTTGAAAGTGGTACCACCATTCGCAGCTTACAAACAAGGAGATCTTGGGCACAGGATAGCATGTGCTATGGTTTTCTTTGTCCCTTGGGTTGCCTCCTGGCACATTGTACTCTCCCTTCCCTAAGGAGCAACACTCCCTGAGGCCTAGACCTCTGTGAACCCTGTACCTCCCTTGGATCCATCCAGCTCCGTGTAGGGGCTGCCCTCCCTTCACAACCTATTGAGATGTCCTTACAAAGTCCCCAAATTGCCTCCCACAGCAGTATCAGGGTTCATGAAGGCAGAGAAGTTCTCCGACAGTTCGGAATACTGACGTTCAGTCTCAGGGATGAGGGGAACCAGAACACTACAACCTACCCTTTCTGCAAAATGCCACCTCAGGGCCCCAATTTCTGCCAGGCAAGCTGGCCTCTCTTCCTCTGTTGCTGTGTTCAACCTTTTTTCTGTGAGTTATCTTCTGGGCTACCTGACATTCTGGGGTGATTAGGATGATGTACTTATAACACTGGTTCTTCCTTCCAAGGAGACTGGGCCTCCAATGTCTCTAGTCAGCCATATTTAGCTTCCCCCTAAAATTCATTTAACTATTTTAAAGTAAACTTTTCATCTGACTAGAGGATTTATTTAATTCCATGATAAATTGTCTCTTTTATCCTCTTGCTATTTGTAGAGCAATCCTTCAGGGTATAAAAATAAATAAAAATCTGTCTGTAACATATTTTGAAACCATCCTTTTTTCTGAGCATATTTTAATAAAATTGCTATCTGAAACAAAGATTCTCAAGATGTGGTGGACATTAATATTACCCATGAAATTTTTATTCTTCTCTTTTTCTTTTAAATAGAGATGATCTGATCTTATCTACAGAATCAAAGTAAACAATAAAGGATATATATGTGTATTATATATATATTCCTGAATATATTTCTGATATGCACAAAAATTTGAAAACAAATAGTTTGGATATAGATTGTTTTGAAATAAGAGATAAAAACTGGCAGTCCTACAACAGCTATTTTTTTTTTACCATGATTATATTCTTTTCTTACATTTATCTAAGCACTTTTGTCTTTTGCCTCCATAGAATATACTTATTATTACCACTTCCAAAACCTCTTTTTTCATTTTGTTTAGCTTATAAAAATTCAATTGTCTCTCCATGAATTTGCAAAAATTGAAATCGTGAAGAAAGAAAAAGGCAGAATGATTTTTCACAATCTAATATTTGTGCTTAATATTATAGAAATTTTACAATTAAGTTTTGTGAGATAACTTTTATTAACATAACCCCTGTAAGGTAGGTACTATTTTAATTCTATTTAAGTGGTAAGGAATATGAATTAAGGAGATGAACTAACTTACCTAATGGCCCAAAGTTACTAAGAAAGGGAGCGAGGCGATGAATTTAATTCTACTTTCTTGCCTCTCTATATGAAGCATTTATAACTTGCTTTTTGTTGTTGTTTATGTGGCTTAAAAATATGTTGCAAATATATTTTCTTGTTACTAAATGACTTATCACCACACCATTCTATTAACTGCATAGAAAGACCATTTATCTTATAAGCCATCTTTATAGGACTAAATCTGTAAGAATCTGTTTATTTATTACAAATTCTTATAATTAGGCCCTTTTGTCAAGAATAAATACACTTTCTAAGTTATTGATATGCTGTTCACCAAAGAAAGATTGCACCCATTTATCACAATATCACATCTTCTTATAGTTACATTCCCTAATTTTTATATATCCCTATATTGATTTTTAAGAACATTATTTTTTCTAGATTTCTTATCCATGTTATTTAGTCTTTGGGGGCCTTATTTACTCCACTTTTTAAATTTAAAAAATGAAAAATTACATATTTATGGAGTATACTATGATGATATGAAATATATATACAGGTCAAACAACTAAGTCAAACTTATTAACAAGTACAGTGCCTCACATACTTATCATTTATTTGTGGTGGGACCACTTCAAATCTACTCAATAAGCAATTTTTAAGTATACAGTACTTTGTTACAAATGACAGTCATCATGTGATACAATAGATCTTTTAAACTTCTATTCTGTAGTTATTACTAGTAATTTGGAACCTAGAACATCTATATCCATAAAATTAGACAGTATATAGGAGCACAAGCAAGCTCTTCCTATTTCCTCTTTTTTTTATAACACAAAGTCATCCTACTTCATAGAGGTCACACACACACACACACACACACACACATATCTTTGAAAATCTCTGCCCTGATAAATACTTGTAAATTATTGAAGTGTGTCATTTTACTTTCCAGATATTGAGGTAGAAGAAAAGGGCTAATGTATTCTTAGACAAAGCAATATAAAATTTTGCAGGTTTAGTCTACTTTTTGCTCTACACAACTGATGATAATGAGATTACTTAATCCTGAAGCTTCTATAACTCTTAGACAAAGCCATATAGAAGTTTGCTGGTTTAGTCTACATTTTGCTTTACACAACTGATGAAATTGAGATTACTTAATCTTGAAACTTCTAAAATTCTTTGCTCTCAATCACTTTCAGAGGTTCTGAGCATCAGTGTCATGTTTTTCTACTCTCTCACATACATTTCCACATGTATGTACCCCAAGTATCCACAAGCCCACCCCTATTTCTTTGCTTTTCCCTAGAGATGAAATAGCTACCAGATAGCCAACCATAGTCAGTATTTGTTGAACTCCTCTAAACTGAAACTGTCAAAATATATATACCTTGCTAAACATAACTTGCTTTCCAAATAGTATCTTTAGTTACTGAAAACAAGTTACTTTATACCTTAATTTCTCCAGGAATCCCCAGTGTGTGTATCTGTCAGTGACTGTATTACCCAGACATGTATAAGCTTTCTTTCAATAATTGAAATTTAATTTCTAGAGATGCTGTCCACTCAAATCTCTCAACACCCTTCTGCTATCCTTTCATGGAGTATTCCTCCTTTTGGGCTCTTGTAATTCTGTGTTATCAATACCTCTCTCCTCTTGCCTCATGATTGTCTGTATTACGTTATCATATTTTTTGACTAATATGTCAGTGGGATGATATATTTGAAAAGATCTATGTGCATGCTTTTAAAAAACAACTCAATGGGTAAGTAGCCTCTCAGGAATTTATATTTTGATGGTATTACAAATAGTACAGGATTGCCTACTTTGTTTGCTGCCAGGGACAATGATCCTTCAGAGGACGAAACTTACTAGTAAGTAAATCTGTTATAAATTTTAGCATTTCCCAGTAGGTACATATGTGGTATCTTTGTCATGTATTAGGAAAAAAGTGAACAACTTCATTAGCTGTGCTAAAAATTATAAGGCTAGATGTCCCTGTCATTAATTAGAGGAAAATTATTTTTGAGACTCCTAAGTTTTACAAATCAAAAGAATTATAGATGCAAAAAGTAAACATTCATTTTAGTTTAAAAACTCTTCTATAAGTGCTTTTTCTGGTTACAGTGTAGAAACCCCAATATTACTAAGACATAAAGCCAACTTTCCTGTTATGAGCAACTGAGGGCACTGAACAAACCATAGTATTGATTTTTATTTGTTGACTTTGTGGAGCAAAATGAAAAAGAAACAAATTTCTAAAGGAAAGGAGGTATTAGAATAAGAAATTAGAAACGGAAATTTCAGTGTTAACAATATTTTGATATATTAGTACATTAAAAGAAGTTTCAGATAAATGATTGCAACTCTTTAGATGCATAGTCCATTATTCAACAATTATTAAAATCATGCTCAAGGCCATTTCCTTTGCAGATACAAGGAGTTCAAGTTCAATGTAATTCAAAGCTATTTCTTACTGCAATAGAGTTTTGCAGAAGTAGTACAAAAAAAAGGCTGTTGAAATTCCCAAACCAGGTGTGCCTAGGGATAGAACAGAAAGTATAAAATTTCTCCTGTTCTTTAAAGTTCTTTCTCCCTTCTCCAAGGTTACTGTAGTGATTTTATAACATTAGACATTTGTTTTGTTAGGCCACTGTGTCTTTTGCTAAAACGGGAAGATGGAATTAAAAGAAATTAGAATATCCTTTGCTTCTTTTTATCACTATGGGATATGTTATTCTGTACTAAAGGGCAAAGATGGGAGGAAAAAAATAAGAAAACTATATATTTTATGTTGGATACAAAAAGAACATAAAGTATGAATTGTGGAAATTAAACATGTTATGCTTAGTTTGGGGAAAATAATGGCAAAATGTGATCAGATTATTGAAAGATGCAGTTAATTTTCACTGTTGTATTTTCCTGTTAGAAATATAGTGACAAGAAAGAAACTTGCTTCATTCCTTTATTGTCCTTGTTTCCCTTATGCCACAAGTAAACTTTGATTCCTTTCCCAATTTTCAGCCACTGAAGTGGGTAGGTCGAATTTACTTCAAGTGGTTGTTTTTGAGATTGTTTCCAATTATCTTGATAAGCTTGTTTCTTCGGGAGGTTGAGAATTTGGCTTGCTGGAGGCCTCTGGTTAATATAAATTGGCTCAAGAAAGCCTAAATCTAAAGGATAATGTATCAACCCAGACAGTTTTTCCAGGGTTAAGGAAGAAGAAGTGACTGCTTCAGCAATGGGAGACAATCAACTTGTCAATACACCAACTCCTTTATTCAGTGAGGCTAATTCAGTAAATATTTACTGAGTAAAAAAGAACCAAGCTCAGTGGAGGATAGGAAATGGAAATAAAAACATTCATACTACAGCATCAGAACTCATGAAAATATTGACATTCTCTTCAAAAGTAAAGAATTCTTTATTTAAAGACTCAAGGAGAGGATCCATTGATTTATAAGGCTGAATTGAGATACAACAGAACATGAAAGAGATTAGAGCATTCTCTGTGGTTGAGGGATACTGAAATTATAATAAGAGCAATATAATCTATTACAATTTGCCCTAATTATGTCACTGAAATTGCTTTTACAATTCATGTAATTTAACACACTGTATTGTCTTATATCCTTATTTTCTTAGATCTACTTGCAGCATATAATGTTTTTAACCACTTTATCTACCTTAAAATACCCTTTTGCATTCAGACACTGGTGCGTCTATTTATATTTCTTATTATTCCTTCAAAGTGTAGCTAAGAGAATCCTCTTACTCAACCTAATACCACCCTTAGGCCCTAGAAAGTGGTTTCATATTTTAGACTCCACAATTTGAGAGCTTAGTAATTGCCCTTCTCCAGATGTATCACTCCTTATCAGGCAAATAATGGGAGGGGGTAGTGAATATGAGAACTAGGAGTCCATGATACCTCTTCTAAAATACATGTCAGTGATTCAGAATGCCTGAAACATGCCCCACTCTAGTCCAGGACTTTGTGAGTCTGTTATCTACACCCAATCTTTCCTGTATGGGCTGTGCCCACTCACACACAGGTACAGACTTGAGTTGTTGAGGAGTAATTGTTTAAAACAAAGACAGTGAACAGATCACGTGTTTGCTGGAACCCATTAGGACCACCCCTGCATGGATGTGAGCAACCCACATATAAGGAGAAGGCATGTGTAGGAACAGAGGTGAGGATTGTGGACCTGGTTCTGTATTTGTCTTCTATCCTTCAGAATGTATAATGAATGGGCAAGAGTGAACAAATACTTGTGATAAGGTAACTCTATCCACAAAAAAGGAAGAAAAAACAGAATAATTCAAAGACTCAGATGATTTTAATAGAAAATTGTACGAAAACTTCAGGAAAAACATAAACATTGTCTGATGTTTTCCCCCAAATAAAAAGATAATTTATAATTAATTGACTATTAAATCAATTAATGAATTAAGGCTATTATAACTTAATTAACAAAAAAGTCATTGCAAAAGAGAAAACTAGAGAATTTAGGGAAGATAGCTGACTGGTAACAACTCTCAGCAGAGGCTCCTGAGCAGAGGAAGAAAAACTGGACAGAATCAGACTCTATGAAGCCAAAGGTGGGGAGTTGAGCCAAGAAAGAAGTTCAGCAAGCTGTAACTCCAAGGATGAGCATTCAAGGAAACAAATTTCAGGCACAAAGCCTATCAACTAGAAGACAAGAGACCTCTCCCCCAAGAAGGAAGCCTTCCACAGGCTATCTGCCAAGGAGCAGGGAATGAAAGACCTCTAATTTTACTTGCTGGAGAGAGCCACTAAACTCCAAGTCTCTTTCTCCAGGGAGGTCTCACTTATGAACCTAGATATCACCCCACCAGGCACAAAATTTAACAGATATTTTCCCCCACAAGTCCAAACTCCAATCCACCCTTCTCCCTTGCATGGCAGTCTGAAGTTCTGCCCCCTGCAGAGCACAAAGTGTTTGGTCTTATCCCAAGAGATCTGTGCATCATGTGGACTGCCAACCACCAGGGTGGACTCTGTAACTAACAGGGAAGAAAGAGGGTGTGGGAAGAAAGGGACACTTGGTGGGTGGAAGAGCAGTCCCCTAGTTATGACTATGCCCAGCCAGGGGTGGTGCTGACCCTCAGTTTGGGCGGGGTCTGGTGGGATGGGGTGCAGAACACCCAGCTCTAATGGCACCCACAGTGGGAGAATGATTGCCCTGTGTGGACTGAATTCAGCTGACAGGGCTAGTCCCCAGCCCCTGCTGGGCCTTCAAGCAGAGTCTTCTTAGGCATGAACTGAGACCTGAGAGCAAGGGTGTGGTGTCCTGATTCCAACAGAACCCTTGAGCATTGACTTGCTCGGTGTGAACCAAGACCTGAGGGCTAGGTCATGGTCCCCTGTCTCTAGCCAGGCTGGTGAGCAGAGGCTTACTGGGTGAGGAGTAAGACCTGCAGGTGAGGTGCGGTGCCCTGACTAACAAAGCCTGCTAACAGAAGCTTGCCAGCAGTGGACTAAAACTGGCTGGTGAAGACATGGTTCTCTGACTTCAATTGTCTGGCAAGCAGAGGCTAGCTGGGTGTGGACTGAGACTGTGGGGGGGGGGGTGGCCCTTGGCTCCAACTGGGCCTGTGAGAAGAGAAGTGGACAACAGTGTGGACTGAGTCTGGTGGGAGGGAGTGTGGATCCCTGACCCCAATTGTGCTGTTGGGTACCCTTGAACCCCTCTCTGTTGAGCAGGGTTTGCACTGCCTGAGACAATTTAATTGCAATCTGTGTCTGGGGCTGTCCACTTGGGAACATTCTGAAGTTGACCTTCGAAGTTCTGTAGCAAAAAAGAACTGAAGGGTGGGGGCTGAGTGCTGTAGCTCTTTGTATCTCTTCACAGTCAAGATTTAAACCTAAATCTCACAGTAGAAAGCCTACTGTGGCTTTCTAGGGTAGGGTAGAGGTTGGCTGATAACAAAACAGAGCTAGCTTGCGTTATCTCACCAAGTAGGTCCCCAGAGTCTCTGGCAAAAACTCTGAAAGGGGCCTTTGTATTGTAGGAGATAAGCCATAATTACAAAGCCTAGTGCTTTGGTAAGATGCTGTCTCTACTGTCTTGCAACTCCAATTCAATCTCACCCTTCCAGTTCTAATAACCAAACAGTGGAATATAAACATGGTGCAGACCCAACAGAAGAACTGTGGCAACATGAATAACCAGAGAAGATCAATCCCCCCAAGAAATGACAAAGGAGATACAACTGAAGATACCATGCATAGAAAGGCTGCACAGTGGATTACATTCATAGTACCCAAAGATGGGTAAGATCACTCTGCATTCAGTCAACCTAAGACAGGGACCAAACCATTGATGTTTGTATCCCCATGACGGGTAAGACTGAAACTGCAAGAGCAGGCCACCTAAGACAGAGGCTATGTTTATCCACCATACAAAAAACAAAAGAGGGAATTTTGGGGCCCTGCTATGTGCCTGAGGCCTAGTGCAACTTCTGGAGCCTGACTAGAGGTAGATCCATCGAGCTACTTCTGCATAGCAATGACTCAGTAAGGCCCAGCCTGAAACTGCCTCTGCCTAGATACAGCCAACGTGGTACCATGCCATTGGCCCAACCCTGTCATGCACCTCATCCCCCGCCTTCTTTCCCCGCCCCTTCCCCACGCTCTATATAAGCGGCTGCTTGACGCAATAAAGTTGAGTTCCTGCTTAAAAAAAAAAAAAAAGAAAAGAAAAAAAGAAAAATGGCAGCAATGTAAGAAGTCGAATTCAGAATATGGATTACAAATAAGATAAATAGAATGGAAGAAAAGATAGAAATTGAATTCCAAAGAGTAGTTCTAAAGTTATCTCAAGAAATTAATAAATCAAAGCCCAAGTCACCAAAGAT
>CAUYPK010065654.1:0-100524 GCA_963574355.1 Loris lydekkerianus
CTACAGACATATGAAAAAATGCTCATCAGCCTTAATCATCAGAGAAATGCAAATCAAAACTACTTTGAGATATCATCTAACTCCAGTAAGAGTAGCCCATATCATTCTTTTTTCTTAAGGCTTTCAATTGACTGGATAAGACTCCCTTATATTATGGGAAGTGGTTTGTTTTACTCAAATTGTGCTGGTTTAAAAGTTAATCACATCTATTAAATGGTAACGACTAGACTGGTGTTCAACCAAAACCTGGGTACCATGACTACAATAGGCTAAATGTTTATGTCCTTTGAAAAGTCATTTCTTGAAATCCTAATCCCCATGTGATGGTATTAGGAGGTAAAGTCTTGAGAGGTTATTAGATCAGATGGCAAGAACCCCCGATGAATGGGATTAGTATGCTTAAGAAACAGACCCTCAGATAAGTCCCTTGTACCCTGTGCCACATGAGGTCACTTTAAATGATGGCAATGTGTGAATAAGGAAATGGGTCTTCATCAGACACTGAATCTGCCAGCAGTTTGATCTTAGACTTCCAACCCTCCAGAACCAAGAAATAAATCACCATGGTGTATAAACTACTCAGTCTATGGTAGTGTGTTATGGAAACATGAATGGACTAACACAATGATCTAAGCAAGGTGACATGTAAAATTAACCATCACACTCTCTAACATGACAACTTGTTTCATCAAGGCCTAGAAGCCAAGGAGTCAATAATCTCTTAGCAAATTGGAAGTCACAGTCTTTGTAACCTAATCATAGAAATTTTGACATTTCTATTGGTTAGAAGCAAGTCACTAGATCCAAGCCACACTCAAAGGGAGCAGATTATACAAAGACATGAATTAGAGAAGGGGAGATAATTACAGACCATCTTAAAAGTCCAACTACCACACTGATCCAATTTTAAAACTTATATTTATAAACTTTGTGTTAACAACTTTTAGCTTATTTAAAAATTAACATTTATTTAAAATTAGAAAATATACAAAGCTTCAAAAATTCTACAATTTATTAAAAAAAACAATATTTTTTCTTTATTGTATTGTCAGGGAATTGAGATTATAATATAAGTACAACATTAATTGTATATTAATTAATTATTATTATTGAACAGTAGTTTTGATCCTTAAATATATTATATGCCAAGTTCTTGCCATATAATATATGCCAAGTTCTTGGCATATTATTAAACAGAGGCATGTTAATAATAAAATATCAGAAGAATATAAAAATTAGAAGCAATGTTCCCAGTTGTTTTCAGGCTTTCTAAATTGCGACAAATACACAAAACAATATGTTTGTCAATTTAACTATTAGTAAGTGTCCAGCCAGTGGTATCAGATACCACAACTGTCACTACTATATATCCACGACGTTTTCATCACTCCCAACAAAAACCCTACTCATTAAAGAATAACTTCCCCTTCTTCCCCCCAGCCCCTAGTAACCTCTGTTCTACTTTGCATCTCTATAAATTTGACTACTCTCATACCTCATATACATGGAACTACACAATATTTCCATAACTGACTTACTTTACTAAGCATAATATCATGAAGTTCATCCATTTGTATGGGAGACATTTGTAACATTTATCAAAATTTCATTGCTTTTTGTGTCTGAATAATATTCTATTGTGTATATATACCATATTATTTTATCCATTCATCTGTTGAAAGATATCTGGATTGTCTCCAGCTTCTACCTGTTGTGAATAATACTGCTATGAATTGAATATACCTGTTAAAATCTCCTATTCTAATTATTTCTGATATATACCTAGGTATGGCGTTCCTGAATCATATGATGTTCCTCAGTTAATCTTCAAGAAATTGTCAAACTAATTTCTATAGCATTGCCAGACTTTTGAATTTCACAAAATAAAAACATAGGAGTGCACACAGACACACACACACACACACACACATACACACATAGAATCAGCATGACTGTTCTTAATGTTGCCTACCAGAGAAGTAAACATCTTAAAAATATATAAATACAACTCATCTATTACCATATGAAACAAAGAAAGTATTACCACCAAGAAAAGGCAGGATAAAATAATCTCAAAATAAAGTTCCCCAATTCAAATTTACATTTTATTGTCCTCTCTCCTATTTTTGAAAATTTTATTATTTTCTATTTTTTAAATTTTACTTTCTACCACTAAAAATTTTGTTAGGGATAGGCATTAGGCTCTGAAGGGACATTTCCAAACCACTGATCTCACTGAACACAACTCATGTGTTAGATTAGGAAGAAAAGACCAAGGGAGATTAACAGATTTATCAAGAGATGGCAAGGCTCATCAGAGGGATGGAAGTTTCTGTAAACTCTTAGTGATGGACAGTCCCGCCTGCCCTGTTTCAACTAAATGATCAGAAGCATAGCAGGAAAATAACCAATAATAACAACATATGCATGTCCAGGGGCTGCTAAAAGTGATTAAATTAATTGAGTATTAGAATCTAGAAATTTCTCCTATTTATCTTCTGAAACTTGGCATGTCTTCAATACTTTAACAAAATACTAAACCTCTGCTGAGTCTCCCTCTTGCTTTTTTTACATTGCTAGTCAGTTCCATCAACACTCTCAGCTGGCCCGGGAAGCTGGCACCGGCACCCTCTCTGCCCGCATGCAGTACCGTCTCCACTCACACAGCTCCATCCTGACGAAACTATTGGTAGTTCCAATCTTTTAAAACCATCAGCTCTTTCACACCTCTGGATTTGTTCTAACAGCTCTTGGACCAGAAGTTTCTCTTCAAAACACCGAGGATGTGCAAAGTGTAAAATAATCTATTCCCGTACTTTCTCTGAAGCTGTATTATATTCCCAGTAAAAGTTACACGTTTGTTATTAGAGTGTTTCTCAGCTCGTTACATTTTAGTTGTTACACTTTTTTCCCCTTTTCAGTTATAACCAACTATTAGTAACTGTAAAATTGTAGTTAAAATCCCTAAATGCTCACCCCAAGTTACCCCTCAAAATCTCTTTATTTAGAAGCTTTCCAAATTAAGTACTCCAGGAATAGACACTAGCTCTCCAGAGTAAGAGCCTAAAGCAATGACTTAGAAAAAAAATCACCAAGGGTTTTGATATACAAGAAGACACAGACATCGAGAGTCTACTAGAAATGATCCCAAAAATGTAAATAAAAAAATCTGAATAAAATGACAGATGTAATTTATTATTAAATTGTTTCTGTTGGCTGGAAATAGAATAAAATATTCCCCTGCAATTCCGAGTGTGTACATAAATGGATTAAATTGGTTAATGAATTTATCTGCTATGCCACCTTTGCAGAGTTTCCCATTGAGTGATTGATGGCCAAGTGGAACAGAAATCCTGAGGGGAAAATAGTCACTTACTCAGGCTTCAGAAAGCGAGACCTCTGATTAACTGTTTAAAGTTATTTATAGAAAACCCGTATCTCAAGCAGGGCACATTATTACAATATAGATATATGTAAAAAGCACAAGCTCTCAAGAAAAGGTATAATATTGGCCCATGAGATCGGTGGAGGGCCAGTATAATACTTCATGACTTTGGGGATAAAATTCCTCACGAGTCCTTCTTATTTCTGTCCATACAACCTCTGAGCAGAGATACTGACAGCTTTTGTTCTGGATGTTTGAATCGCAAATAGGAGGCGGTGCCTGTGGCTCAAAGGAGTAGGCCTCTGGTCCCATATACCAGAGGTGGCAGGTTCAAAACCAGCCCCGGCCAAAAACTGCAAAAAAAAAAAAAAAAAAAAGAAAGAAAGAAAGAATCGCAAACAGCCTTGGAAAGTAGAAAAAGGGTTTCTTTGGAGGACAGAAAGGTCCCCCTGGGCCCTGTGATTCATCTTTGTGGGATTGCTGGTCAAGGGAAACTGATATAAACAGAAAGCTCAGGGTACCCGCTCTGCTGTGCTGTAACGAGTCTTTTGTCTCCAGCCATCCTTGGAACTGTAGAAGGCTCACTTTTTAACTTAAAATTTGGGCAGAATCTCCAATGCTTCTCAGGCTCCGGACAGGTTCTTGCATTTCTAAGCTCTGCATTATATTTGTAGCTGATAGCGTGTCTCCCTGCCTCTCCTGCCATTTCCGGTTTTCACTGCTGCCTTCCCATAAAGAATCCTCATTCTACCTCCCTTAACAGTGGCACTTTTCGGTACAATGTTAGAGTGGAAACTGCAAATGAAACAATCTTACCACTGAGCCAGCTTTTGACTGAACACAGGCATGTCCTATGGCAGTAACTCTGCAGAAAGAACTGGAAGAAAAACCCCAATGCTTTCCTTCACTGCATAAAAGTGAAATGATTGATAATTCTGGCCTGTTGTATGACATCTATGGTTCTCTGCTGAAAGTAGAGGATGTACAGAAATTCCCTGTCCCTAGATAGCGGTCATTTCAATGTAAGGGCTTCGGCCACCTCTTTGGCAGCAGAAGCAGGGTGGCCTTTTAAAATGTAAAGGGCATTATGTAACTGAGGACTGGAGTGAAGTATTTCAAGCTTGAAATAGGTCCACATGGGAGCTACACTGTTATGGCAGCTTTGATTCACAGAGATCAAGTTCAGGAACAATGTTTTCCTTTTAATCTCCACACCATCACTATAAAAGCAAAAGAACAAATATCATTATTTCCATGGTATAGAAACTGATTGGTAAGATGGTGAAGCAATATACCTGCTGCTATATTAATCACTGGCTAAGGTGAAGTTTCCTTCAATTGACTTCTCTTTTCAATAGTTTGAAAGCTACTAATTTTACTGCTAAAGAAAAAAAATGAGAATATACTTATGTAGTATAGCTTCCAAATCTTTAGCCTAGAGACCAGACTTGAAAAATCTGACAGGTGGTAATTCTACTTGCCAAAGAAAAATAAAGATTATTTTCTCTTCACAATTCCATAGGGAAAATTTTTTCAGAGTTGGAAGTGGAAAATCCATAAAGAATAGATTGGTCAAAAGTTAGTTTTAACCTCTGGGGGTATCATTTAATTAACAGACAAATTCACTGAGGATAAGCAGCAAGTATTTGCAAAGGATCTACTGTGAACCCAGCGTTGTTAGATGCTGGGTGTTCCGTCCTAAAGAAGACACTCGGAGAGACGGGGCAGAGTGCCTCAAAGCCTCAATCCCAGCACTTTAGAAGGCCATGAAGGGAGGATTGCTTGAGTCCAAGAGTTCAACGCTGCAGTGAGCTATGACCTTGCTCTAGCCTGGGCAATTGAGTAAGACTTTGCCTCTGAAAGAAAGAAAAGAAAAAAGAAAACATTTCCTGATAACAATCTGTACTAAAAATCAATTTAGTACCCAATAGAGAAGTGGTAAGGGTTAACTACAGAAGAAGTTAGCCCAGTATATAGGGGATCTATAGAGCATCTTCCAGTAGGAAGAAATAGCTGTTCTCCAAAGTTATAAGCCTGGGCAGCGCCTGTGGCTCAGTGAGTAGGGTGTCAGCCCCATATACTGAGAGTGGTGGGTTCAAAGCTGACCCCAGACAAATTGCAACAAAAAAATAGCCAGGCTTTGTGACGAGCGCCTGTAGTCCCAGCTACTTGGGAGGCTGAGGCAAGAGAACCGCCTAAGCCCAAGAGCTCGAGGTTGCTGCAAGCTGTGACACCACGGCACTCTAACGAGGGCATCAAAGTGAAACTGTCTCTTAAAAAAAAAAAAAAAAAAAAAAATGTTGTAAGCCTAAGAATCCGAAGAGATGATGGTGTTGGTTTTGACAGTAATGAAGACATTTCACTTCAACCAATATATTAACAGTGAAGTCTTGGGTATGTTTGATGTAAAAATTGATTTTTAGTACAGCTGCAATACTAGCAACAGGAGGATATACAACTGTGTTTGGAAAAGAAAGAAGGTGGAATATCTTGTGCTGATAATTAGCAAATGCCAAAGATTCTAAGTACATCTTATACTACACACATTTAATAAGTGCAATGTGAATGAAGATGTAATTTTGACAGACTCTTAGCATGTTTTAAATATATCAAATATATATAAAAATCGTGTCTGTGATTCATCAATCAATCCTACAATACCAGGAAGGTATCAAACCAACATGTCAAATTGTTATTATTAATCATCCATGTTAGCATTTGAGTGGGATATAATTACTCACAAAGACTATTCTGTGAAAGCCCTAAAATGACTTTCTTTTATTCTAAAATACTTCCTTTGAACTAGAGACATATGTCTCAGTCCATTTGTGTTACTATAAGAAAATACTTAAGACTGGGTAATTTATAAGTAAAAGAAATTTCTTTCTCAGGTTCTGGGTGGAAGAAGTCCCCTCAGGCATGAGGGCCCCATTTATTTTAGACCATCTTGCTGCACCATCTCTTAGAAGCTCCTCCCAGCCCTTTTATAAAGCAGACCCCATGACTGAGTCTCTTCCCTATAGGGATGTTTAATACAGTGCTCCTCCCTCTCCTGGGGTTTTGCTTTCCACAGCTTTCCTCTGGCAAGTGTGATCTGAAAATAGATGAATGAAGTATAAGAAAATATTTTGAGAGAGAGACTACCGTCACCTAATTTATATAAAGTACATTGCTGTAATTGTTCCATTTTATTATCAGTAATTGTTGTTAATTTCTTAGCATATCTAATTTATAAGTTAAGTTTTACCATAGAAATGCATAGATAGGAGAAAATAAAGTGTATAGGGAGTTCAGTACTACCCATGGTTTCTGGGATCCTCTGAGGATCGTGAAATGTATCTCCTACAGATAAGGAGGGACTAATGTACCAGTGCAATGAGGATAAAATTTCAAAATGCATTTTGGAGAGGACATGTTCAAATCATATCACCCATCCAAGACTCTTATTTTTTGGATCAATAATCACTATTAAGAGATTAATAAAGCTTTGGTCTCAAGGAAAATGTGTAACTGTATCCCATCTGGGAAGTACTGTGAAGAAGGCTAGATTTGAAGGCTTACTTCCACTTTCCTTTCTTTTGCTTGTACTTTCCCCTGTGTCCTTGTCACCCCAGTACTTTTTCTCCACATCCTACCACCACACGTTGTGCTAAGCAACCCAGGTATGCCGTCCAGTCAGTTCTCTACATGCTGAGCATACCCATCTTTGGGCCCATTCACATAATATTTGTTATGTGTATGAAGTATAAATCATGCCCAATTTTTATTTGTCCTGCCATAGTGCAAGAGAGGTGACATTTGAAACTTAGACACAACTCAGTCATTGACTAAAGGCTGCCCCAGGAAGATAGGAGCTCCCAGATACTTCCACATCAGGGTTTGCTTTCTTTAATTGTGTCTCCTACAAAAGTTCATAAGTTGAAGCCCTAAACTCCAATGTGAAAGTTCATGGAGTTGGGGCAGTTAGGATTAGATGAGGTCCTGAGGGTGGAGACTCCATGATGGCTTTAATTCCCCTAAAAGAAAAGAGCAGAGAGGGATTCACATCTTTCCTCCCAGGTGAGACCAGAGACAGAAAGCCATCTACAGACCTGGAAGGAAGCTCTCCCCAGAAATGGACCATGTTTTCACCCTGAGCTGGGACATCCAGCCTCCAAAACTGTGTGAAAATAAATTTCTGTTGCTTCAGCCACCCAGGCTATGGCATTTTGATATGGAAAGCTGAGCTGAGACAGCACTGCCCAGAGCACTGTGGTTCTAGTATACAAAGGTAGCCATCCAAACAGAGTTGCAGGTATGAGCCATGAGAAGAAAGATACACGTGCCAAGTGATGTGCAAGAAGAAACAGTAAAAGGGATCCCAGGGAATGTGGGCAGAACACAGCGTACTCTTCATACACGAGTCACAGCAACAGTAACGAGCAGGGAGCAAATGATGCCGAGCGATTACTTAAAACACTGTAGTTTTTCCTTTGATGCAGAATAGAGGCAAAGTATATATTACCATTAGTTTAAAGAATCATAGTGGGACAAGATCAGGTGGGTAATAAAAGCAAAGTTGAAGGCATCACCCTACCAGACTTCAGGCTATATTACAAGTCCACAGTAATCAAAACAGCATGGTATTGGCACAAAAATAGAGACATGGACCTATAGAAAAGAATAGAAAACCAAGAAATGAAACCAGTTCTCTGCTTGCCATCTGATCTTTGATAAACCAAACAAAAGTATACAGGGTGGAAAAGAATCCCTTTTCAACAAATAGTGCTGGGAGAACTGGATAACCACACGTAAAAGACTGAAATTCGACCCACACTTTTCACCCCTTACAAAAATTGACTCAAGATGAATAAAAGTTTTAAATCTAAGATGTAAAATGAAAAAAAGTCTTAGAAGAAAGTGTAGGAAAACTCTTGATTATGTTGGACTGGGGAAAGATTTTATAACAAAGACTTAAGCAACCATTGCAATAACAGCGAAAATTAACGAATGGAACTTAAGCTGAAAAGTTTCTGCACAGCTAAAGACACAAGTAAAACAGAAATATAAACTTCAGAATAGGAAAAGATACTTGCAGAGTATCGATCTGACCAAGGGGTTGATAACTGAAATATACAGAGAACTCAAATTAATCAACAGAAAAAGAGTAAACAATCCCATCTACCTCTGGGCAAGAGATATGTACAGAACCTTCACTGATGAAGTAGACAAATGGCTAACAAACATTTGAAAAAATGTTCATCTTCCCTGACCATCAGAGAAATGCGAATCAAAACCACCCTGAGATATCACTTAGCCCCAGTAAAAATGGCCTATATCACACATTACAAAGTCTCAAAGCTATAGATGCTGGCGTGGATGTGGGGATAAAAGAACATGTTTGCACTGCTGGTGGGACTGCAAACTAATACAACCTTTTTTGGAAGGAAGCATGGAGAATCCTCAAAAACCTCAAATTAAACATTTCATTTGGTCCTGCAATCCCATTACTAGATATCTACCCAGAAGAAATAAAATCTTTGTATCATAAGGACATTTGGACTACACTGTTTATTGCAGCTCACTTTACAATCACCAAAATGTGGAAACAGCCTAAGTTCCCACTAAACCAGGAATGTATTAACAAGCTGTGGTACATGTATACCATGGAATACTATTCAGCTATTTAAAAAGATGGAGACTTTACATCTTTTGTATTCACCTGGATAGAGGTGAAACACATTCTTCTTAGTAAAGCATCACAAGACTGGAGAAGCAAGAATCCAATGTACTCAATTCTAATAGGAATCTAAGGCAGTAGATGATCTATACAAGAGTAGGGTAGGAGAATGAGGGATCAGAGAGAGGGGAGGACAGCAGGGGATGGGGGATCAAGGAGTATGGTACACGTCTTGGAGGCGGGACACAATTACAAGAGGGACTTTACCTAACAACCGCAATCAGTGTAACCTAATTCTTTGTACCCTCAATGAATCTCAAACAGTAATAATAATAAAATAATCATAGGGGGTTGTGGGTCCCACTGATACAGTGGCAATGCATGTCTGAATCATAATGCAATAAAATTATTTCACAGTTAACACATAAGTTGCACTAGACTTTTCATGGCATGAGCATTAACCTCAGTGTCATGGTTTTCAAAGCTCAGTCACATCAATGCTTACTGCAGTAGGTCTAATTGTATCAGATTTTGGGAACTCTTCTCATGTTTATTAGGGAATGGGAATGGGAATACATTACTGGTCTGGAGTCCAGTGCTATGATGGAGAACATAAAAGTAGCATGCCATATCTAGTTTATTTTCCCTTCCAAAATCAATTTATACTTTTCTGCGTCCTGTTCTGGCCTCAAAGATGGACTTATCTGAAATTCAACACCAGGCCTGTCTAGCCTCCTGTTTCTATCTGTTTTTAACCATTTGGAGACACAAGTAAGCAATGTCAGGGAAGGGGGAGGGTAAGTAGGTATTTAACCCACCAAGTTCTCTATCTGACAGGTGTTTATGAGTTGAGCTCTTTCCTATAAGGAAAAGTGCCATTCATCTCAGGCAGCTCTCTCCATATATCCACCTACTTAGGCTCAAGACTAGGCGTGGTAAGAAGCCTTCTTCCTATTCTCCTTGTGATATTTCAATCTCTGTTAATTTCTTTAAACTCTGCCTACACCTTTATAAATTATCTCAAAATATCAAGTGTGAGTGTGTCAACTGACTTATACAGACTTTGTATGCTTGACCTTGACAAAATGAAAAGACAAGATTTTAGTGAACTGGTTTGTAACATATGCTAATATACACTGTCTCTATAATAATCCTAGAGCAGTCAAAGCAGAAACAAAACCAATTTTTCCAATTTTATGAAGTTATCATAATATAAAATATTTTAATATCTCTAATAACTAGAATTTCACACTATTCTAAAACACAGTTCCACTAGGAAGACATTTCTCGGCATCACTGGGCGATGATGATCATCACCAAAGAATGACGACCTCTAAATTTTTCGTAACTATTTTCATTCACAAAATACACTGGTTCGTTTATGCTGCCAAACCTTCTGATATGGATGTTCTTCTATCGCTTTGATAGCATTCAAATTCATTGTGTGGTAAAGCACTTCATGGACTGAAGTCAGGATCTGAAGGTCAAAAATATTTTTGAAAGATAGAATTAAGAACATTTATATGTATTTTTCATTACATCTGGGCTTTCCAGAGCCTACCAGCCATTGAATTACTGTGCATTATAAATTTCCAAAAGGAGTTACATTACTACGTAGTGCTTTCCAGATACATATGACTACAAAACTTTTCGATTGTTTTCATAAAATAGCTATTAACATCCCTCTTGAAAATGAGGATTTGGCAGAACTCTGAGAAATAGCCCACCAGTGAGCAATGGCTTTCAGTATACATATCTCAGCCACCCCCTGAGCTGTCAGCAATTTAAGGCCAAAGACTACATCTTTCTCATCACTTTACACAATGCACCTCTCTCCAAGTCCCCTTGTGATTCTCTATTACAGCCTCCCACTTATCTACACTTTTTTATTCTGAGCACTTGCCACCATTCATAATATTATTTGTGTGTACATGTATTTATTTATTGTATTCTATGTCTCCCTGCTAGGCACATGTAAGCATGGTGCAGGCAGAGGCCTTGTCTATTTGGTGCACTGCTATACCCCTTCACAAAAAGAGTGCCTGTCATTCAGAAAATATTTGAGAGAAAGGAGCACTCATACAGAAGACATGGTCAATATTTTGTCAGTTTGGTGCATTTCAACACATGTATGTACATTGACTCAATCAAACTGACAGTCTATTAGTCCCCAAATGAAAATACTCTCTTTATTATGTGAAAATATGCAGCATATACTATCATATTAATGTTTTTGCTTTATGGCTTTGACTATATTTACAAAGATAAATATTTTAATTATGTATTATATCCACTATACACATTTAATCCTTTTGGAGAAAGTAGAGTAGAGAAAACATCAATAAACTAAATGTATCACCATTACCATTTCCTCTGAAACCTGGATTATTATGTATGGTTTATGCATGCTTCACATATATTGGTGAAAATGTTGATTAAAGATGCTGTATCAAAGGATATTATGCTTAGGAGCAGAGATGAAATGGATACTAATATTAGTTTTTCTTTTTAATAGGTCTCTATTGGGTGATTCTTGGTGAAGACATTCCTAGTAACAATTGGTTATGTTGGATAATGTAGTAGAATTGAGAGATGTGTGCACGTTGCAGTATTTCACAGCAAGCAGTAGTCCTGGAGGCAAGTAGTTAACGACTGAATTGAGCAATAAGAGTAAGTCTCAAATGTTAGCCACCAGCCTTCCGACAAGCCAGACCTGCTGTGAACTGTGGGTTAAAAAGGTGACCATGTTACTAAACCAATTATTCTAATCAAGATTTTAATTCAGTGTGCTCAAAACAAAGACTGGTCAGTGGATTTCCCATTCAAAATGGAGTATAAATCAGTATTAATTAGATGTTTATCTTTAAAGATAAGATTATGTATCATATATAATGATTCTATAAAATATATTCTACTCTAAGAGACTTACATATATGAATGAAGTTTCTGAGTTTTTTAAATTTTATTAAATCATCTTGTATCATCCGTCTTTGCTGTCAGTTTCTCAGCCCTTAAAAATGAGAATACTGTGATATTTAATGTTTAATTCTACAAAAATAAATGAAAGCAATTATACTCGTATTAGTCAAAGTCCTCCAGACTTCTACTTATAGAGATGGAGAAGTTCCATGATCTGCTATCCACGCACTAGAGAGCCAGGAAGCCAGAGGAGTAATTTTGTTTGTGTTCAGAGGCCTGAGAACCAGGGCAGCCAATGGTGTAAGTCCAGAATTCCAAAAGAATTAAAAATGCCAATGTCTAAGGATGTGAGGAATTGGATGCCCCAGCACAGGAGAGAGAGAATTTACCCTTCCTTTACCTTTCTGTTCAATTTGGGCCCTGAATAAATTGGATGATGTCCACCCACATGGGTGAGGGTTGATCTCCTTTACTCAACCCACTAATTCATATGCGGACCTATTTCATAATCAACCTCACAGACACACCCAGAAATTATCTTTTGCCAGATAACTGGACATCCGTTAGTCCAATTAAGTTGAGACATAAAATTACCCATCACACTTGTAAATTGTAAAACATTATTTCTATATAAGTACATCACTGAAAATTATTCATGTAACTTTGTCAAGCATTGTACATAGTCAATGACATTCTACCCAGTCAAATTTCTCCATTGATCATGTGAGTACTTTTTAAAAACACTTCGCTGGTTGGACGATAATACTAAGATCTTTTTGGTGAAGCACACAGCAGCAGACAGACTCTAAGAAGTAGTGAGTTGCAATGGCAATGACATACTCTAACCAGGGGGCAATCTAGGGACTCCCAGAATCATTTTCCTACTAAGAGGCAGCTGCAGAGAAGTCTTGTGTTGGCTTCTTTTTCTGGTCTCACCAAGCTAACCAGGGACAGTCCTTGAGCACCTTTATGCCTTATGCTTTGAAATCGAAGGGACCACTGTTGGCCAGGATTCTTGGCAGTTCTCTGCTCTAATCACTACTGCTACAGAAGGTTAAAACCAGGAACATGGTGCTGGGAAAGAGAACACCTCGTTCTGTTGGCCACAAAATGAATCAATTAGTAGGGGAGAAGGAGGATGTGCAAAAGATGTATGGAATAGTTTCTTTCCTTATGGCTTCTACTTCTTTGCCTTCTGCCACATGGACAGAATAGGCAGGCTTTTTGTGTTTCCTCTACCTAGCCCTGCCCAATTATGGTTTAAATGTTCTGCACTTTTTCCTTTCTAACTTAGCTGATCAGAGTTATGTCCACTTAGTGACAACACTATGTCCCAAAATCCAAGTCTCTCTTTCACACTGAAATAGATCTCCAACGTAATTATACATTTCTTACACTTAAAAATCAAGATCATTAATAAATTTGCACTATTAAAAAAGTAAGCCAGTAATAGTGTACGCCTGTAATCCAGTGCATTCCAGGAAATCTGAGGCAGGAGGATCACTTTAGCTTGGGAGCTCAAGGCCAGCCTGAGCAAGAAGGTGACCCTGTCTCTACTAAAAATAGAAAAATCAGCCAGCTGTGGTAATAGGCAGTCTACTCGGGAGACTGAGGCAGGAGGATCACTGAAACCCAGCAATTTGAGGTGCTGACACCATGGCACTCTAGCCTGGGGCAATGGAGTGAGACTCCAGCTCAATAAAAAGAAGTAGAATTTATTAAAATTAAGATATTACTATTAATTTTTCAAAAACAGAATCACCAGATTATAACTATGCATGTTATAAAATGAGTTAGAGATGAGTAAACCCTTGGAACATTTGTAGTACAAAGGAATGATTTTCATACCCTAATCAATGGCTCAATTGCCCCTTCGAATTTTACCTAGGCTGACATAGACTTTATGAATTCTGCTTGAGTGAGAAATTCTGTTTGTCAGATGCTATCATGTGTTCCCATCCATTTAAATGCCAATCTAATGAGACTGTCATCCACATGTACAGTTACCGTTTAAATCACTTGCACAGGGTTATATGTTCTTAATAAATTCTGACACTTAAAAATGAATGTCTTCATGATTTTAAGACATTTCAAAACAAATTAAAAGTTTTGTAGCCTGCTCCCTTTTCATATCACTGAAACGATTGTGAATAATTTTACACGGAGAGGGAAAAAAAGTGGGTTAAGTAGCAATAGGCATCCTGGTACTTAGACAAGAACTCCAGATGCCCTGGTTTTTGACAGATTGTACTTGTTGTCTAGGATGTGGTTATTCCTGACTGCAAATGTTTTCTGTACAGACACTTGTAGGCAATGGATTTGAAAGTGCATTGTCCCAAGTGGAAATTCTCTTCCAACAGCAATATTTCAAAGATACATGTATAGCTTTGTAAATGACCATATTAACACTTTAGCTTATAAGAAACACAATGATTCACAAACCACCGACATCATTGCACCATTTTTCTTCAATTTTGCATGACTTATCCCCTGATAGAAATAAGAATTTCTTTAAATAAAATGATGTAATGTCTTTCATAGCAATCTGGATGGATCTGGAGAAAATCCTTCAAAGTGAAGTATCACAAGAAAATAAAAACAAACACCACATGTACTCAGTAGCAAATTGGAATTAATTGATCAGTAGTTATGTGCACAGACAAAAGTAAATACTCATTGGAAATTAAGCAAGTGGAAGGGAGGAGGAGGAAATGTGTAAATTCACACCTAATGGGGACAATGCACACTCTCTGGGTAAAGGACACACATTTACCTTTGATGTAAAGTGTACCAAAGCAAACTATGTAACTAAAATATGTGTAGCCCCATAATATTCTAAATTTTTAAAAAATGGATATGAAAAAAAAAACATTGTATTCTGCCAGAATCGACATTTTTTGGGAAATTATGACTACTTTAATTAAGAATTGATTCAAAAACAGTTTATCTCTCTGCTAACATAAATAGTAAATATAGATTTAATGTTGATGTTTGCCTACAATTCACAACACCCATACCAGGCTACTATTGTTTGTTAAAATGATACACATATGCCCTGAAAATTTACGGAACCTATAAGTCATTATAAATATGTACACATCCTTTCACTCCATGGTGACAGCCTGTGTTGATTTCACTTTGTTTTGAAACAATAGGATTAAAATTGCTCTTCCAAGTAAAGGAGCTGTCCAATTTGAGTTAGGATGTGGTTTCACTGGAAACTTCAGGGAACTGCAGGAAACCAAGTTGTATTGAAAGGTTGATCTTGTTCAGCATGAAGTAAAGGAAGAGGGACAGGGAAGGAAGGCAGAGACAGTGTTCTGTGACATCTGAAATTTTGTTGTTCAACTTCTCTCCACCACCTTCTGACATAGAGATTCTTATTCTCACCACTTTTTTTTTATTCTTACATTTTTACACTACAGTAAATGCATATTCCATTCTTTTGTCCCTCTTGTCTACCAACTATTTCTAAGGGGTTCGTAGACATTCTTTGACTATAAACATGGACTTTAAGACAGGACCACTAACTGCACATACTCGGAAAGATCCTTGATACTTGTAAATGTCGGCTATAAAGGAAGAAGACACTCAGCCTTCCTTAAGTGATAATAACTATTATTCACTTACAGTTTTTCATGGGCCTGTGTGCTAACATTCTCCTTGAAATCTCACAACAATTTAAGAGACAGAAACTATTCATGCATTCATACATTCATTTATTCATGCAAATGAATGAAGTGAAGTACCCCGGACTGCCAGCATTGTGCTACATGCAAGATTTACAAAGGTTCTGTGTGGAGCTCACAGAGAAAATGGTTCCATATATAAAGCAGCACAGCTGCAATTTGAACCTTACATGTCCTCACCCACTAAGATGTATGGCCGTAACCACTCATCCCATTAGGGAACATACAAAGCTTTTCATGTCCCTTCCTGGCTAAATCATAGATCTGGTATTGAGACTTCAAGCCAAAGATTCTCATTCAAAGTCCTCCACCAGGCAGTCTGGATGGTTATGAATTTTGCTCTTCACTATAACCTTGAGGAAAGCACTTGTTCTCTCTGAGACCCAATTTCATAATTCTAAAATGACCAGGCATGATTGGGTAATCTTTGAGTCCCTTCCAGGTGAAGGATTTTAAATTTCTTGATGGAAATTGGTTCTGCATTACAGATGGGCCCAGCAAGATTTTAAGCTTAAGCATCCTATGAAATATGACCTGTCCATTCACAGCTAAGGGACACGGGCAAAGCAAGGTAGTTTACCAGGGTAATGGGGTCAATGAGAAAAAAGGAACTCATTCTATGACACAATTTTCTTTTATAATGCAATCCTGCCCTTAATACTAGGCATGCACTTTGATGACTACCGTCTGCAATATAGTCAGGTGGTCAGAATGCTCTACTACTTTAAAGGTAGGGAAAGGGAGAAAGGGAATTAGAGGGGAGAGAGATAGAGTGATAGAAGGTGTCACGAGAACAGAGATGAGCCAAGGAGCCCATTTGCTGAGCTACAAAAGAAATCAAGAAATGCAGGAGTGCAAAGAATGGGGAAAGAAAAAGTTAGGAACCAAAGAAAGTGTCACCAAAATAAAAGGATTCCTCCTTTATACTTATGTAGGATTTCTGAGCTAAAAGGTATTTGGAAGATTAGCATGTTATGGAAAATGCTTACACTTGAATTTAGATAGAGCTAGATTTAAGACCAAGCTATTTAACCTTGAAATTGTGTTTCAATTTAACTGCTTCTCTATTTTCTTACCTCAAAAAATGGGAATAATAACACATGGTATCAATTTGAAATTCAAATATTCAACATAAGAAATATGATGACATTCAGAGACCTCCCAAATTAGGTTCCCATCTTCTTTTTTACTTAGAACACTGCAAATCGGGAAGCTTAGGCTGTCTTCTCAAGATCCCACAGCTAGAGATAGAGTCACTCTATCAGGGAAAAAAGAGAATATCTTTCTGCCTTCCCAGCTCCCTACTTTTGTCTTCATTTTTCTTCTCAAATTGAGATTCTTTCCCTTTTGCAGAAGACTCAGAATGTTAAAGGTACTAATCTAAACTTTGTATTGAGACAAACTGTCTAAATAATGCATTTACTGAGAATTTTATACACCACCATTGTTATCTCATAGAGTAGCACATCTGTCCCTTGCATTCATTTTGTATTCTTCATGAAGTTTAAGAAAGGGCACATAGGACCAAATAACATAAAAACCAACTTTGTATCCAGGAGCATAGTCTTTTTTTCCAAAAATGCTTTATGGTTCCTTTGGGCCAAATGTTGTAACCTAACACCTTTGTAAACTTGTTTGAATCTGTGACTTTCATAATTGCTTCTATTAGTCAAAGGTATATTTCCATAAGACACTGCTTAGACACCTCAGCCAAATAGGACCCTACCAAGGGACAGAGGGAAATTGTGGCATGTGTTCATAAGACGAACCCTGATTAAAAAAAAAAAAAAAAGTTCTTTCTGGATCTGGATTTATTAGTATAAGCTCCTCTGTGCCACAACTCTACATTCCACAAGCATACACAGGAAACACAAGAAATAAATGCTGCTAATTCCCAACCTCCGAACTGACAACATACTGATGTTTGCCTTTTTCTTCTTACCATTAAAGTAACATGTGAGTCCTCCTACTATGATCTTCATATCATAACTTTGTTGGCTTGGGTCTCTGGTTTCATCATTTATAACTTCTCCCTCCAGTACAACCAACTTGTTCTCTACACCATGTTCTTTCTATTAGCCTCTACCTGTACACCCTTGTTCTATCTCAGAATATCTTAGAATTTCTATCTTAGAATACCAGCTATCACCAGCTACAGTTACCGTCTAATATCTGTCTTTTCCCTAAATTGTCTTTTTACATTTTCTTTCATTTTAGCCACATCATATTTACTCTTTAATTCATACCACTCTGACTTCACCCCTTGAAACTTTCTAAAATTTTCCTGTGTTCTCTCTCTCTCTCTCTCTCTCTCTCTCTCTCTCTCTCTCTCTCTCTCTCTCAACAAAGCCTCACTCTGTACCTTGGGTAGAAGGCATCATCATAGCTCACAGTAAACTTGAACAGCTGGGAGTATAGGTGCCCACAACAACACCTGGCTAGTTTTTCTATTTTTGGTAAAGACAGGATCTGGCTCTTGCTCAGACTTGTCTTGAACTCCTGAGCTCAAGCAAGCCTCCTGATTCAGCCTCCCAGAGTGTGGGGATTATAGGCATGAACCACCACGCCAGGGCATTGTGTCCTCCTTTTGACAGATCTAACAAAGGCTTTTAGTGCCTTCATGAATTCACAGCAGGATTTTCTCACCAATGGCTACTTATGTGATTTTGAAACATTCTCCTTTCCATCACTTTTAGGTCATCAAAACGATAATTGTTGTTGTTGTTATATATTAGTAGTAACTGCAGGAGTGTATGACGACTTCACATCTAACCTCCCTTTCTGACCCAAATCTTTCCCTTGAGCCTTAGTCTGGAACTTAGTTTTCACATCTGCCTTAAACTAATCTCCTCTTTTAACACCACCCATCATGTTGAATTGGAGCCCAATCCCAGTGACTTTCTTTAACCTTAATTACCTCTTTAAAGTCCCTGTACATCTTCAAACACAATCATCCTGAGTATCTGAGAGTTAGGATTTCAAAATATGTATTTTAGAGAGAGACACAATGCAGCACATAACTACACTTTTCTATATTTGGGAAATATCCTACATGATAAAACTTTTCCTATAACAACTGAAGTCATATTCTCAGACTTCTTTGCATGTGACTTGAGCTTACTGACAATGTAGTGACACAACGAATGAGGGACTCTGAGCAATATAATCTGGGGAAGACAAGGCTGATGCTCGTACATCTAGTCTCAAAAGGCCACAGTAGCAAGATTCTGGTATAAGTGCTATCTCTCTTGGAAAAGGTCTAAGGGGCACAATTTGATGTGTTGTGCCAGAGAAGAAATCTCTGCAGATCTCTGCAGCTGGTTTTCTGAACCTCTCAGAGAATCTGTGAGTTACCTCACCTCCTTAAATTTCTCTTTAGCTAAATTCAAAGTCTGTTTTTGTTGATTACAGTTAAAGATTCCAATGGATATTCTGAATGCTGAAGTGATTTCCAATTCAATTACTAATATTCATAAGACTTAAGACTATCTTCTTCTCTCTCATTTTCATTACTTATAAAAAAGGCATGTCAGAGCTCCTTAAAACATTTGGATCTTATTTGGATCTTATCAAATGCATCTTTTTCTACTCTTTCTGACTCATTCTTACCCACTTACCCATCCTGCTTATTGCCACCAATGGATTAACACTTTGTTTATAAGCAGCTAACTACCCCACCTTAAAACTTTCAAAATCTATCCATTGCTTATACAATATAGTTCATGTGCCTCTTGTGTGCATCTAAGTCTTCCATCATCTAACTCAAGGGTACTCTATCTTCCATTGTAAACATTCTTCTTCCTCTAAGAAAAGTAAAGTGGTGCAACCAAAATTCATTCACACCTACAGTGCATGGCATTCTCAAAAGCCTGTTCATGAATACTCTTTTGCCCATACGTACAACCCTATAGGTTTATCACTGTCATTTACATGTGAGGAATCTGAAACTAGGAAATTAGCTAAATTGCTTGAAGTCACAAATAATAAATGGTAGAGCTGTGTTTTGAAATCAAGTTCCCCTAGCCTTTTTTCTCACCCTATAATCCTCTTCATTATTCCTTATACATTTTCCACCCTCTAAGCTTTTGCTTATGTTGTGGCCTGGAGTATTCAACCAATTCCCACATTTACCCACTTATGCAAATATTATCCATTCTTCAGAGACCAAAGACCTACAGCCTCAATGATGTTTCTTTGACTTCTGCAGCCGATTTTTCTCTTCAAAATTAGTCTGATTTTCACTATCTGTACCATATTCTTTCAATGTATATGATCTGTTATTAACCACTTTAGACTATGTATGCATTTACTTTTCTTCCTATTTGTGAAAGTCAGATTATAAGGGTATGAGATTGCCAGCTTTTGCATATCCCTAAATACCCTACACAGTGTACACAGGGAGTAACCTGCACAGTTGTTAGATCTAGTATTCCACATTCTTAGGCCATAACAAAGAATCTGAAAATCATGTTTTACATTACTTTTGACCTTCAGATGAAAGTATGGTTCACATGTCTTAAATGACTAAGCATCTCCTTGATGTTAACAACATAGATGGAATTGGCGGCCATTTTTTAAGTGAAATACCTCAGAAACAGAAAGTCGAATACTGCATCTTCTCACTTCAGATGGATGCTAAATAATACATATACATGGACATAGAGAACAGAATAGACACTGGAGACCCAGAAAGTCAGGATGGCAGGGGAGAGGAAGAGATAAAAAATTATTAATAGCTACAATAAAAGCCCAGACTTCATTACTACATGTTAAATTCATGCAGTAAAACTATACTTATGTCTCTTACATATATAAAGATAAATAAATAAAATGAAATAAAAAGAGAAGAAATTCTCATGCAAATACATTATCAAAAGCACGTTAGGTAACTATAACACGATAGGTAACAAACCCTATTTCAGTTAGGGTTTTGAGGTGGGTGATTTTTGATGTCACTGAAAAAAATATAGTCTGTGATCAGGCAGGGAAAATTAATGTGTTCCGGTTCATAGAAGATTCTTTTTAATCTTTAGAAAGCAAACTGGAGCATTTCCCTTTCTCTACACAATAAGCCACTGAAAGCAATCTCAAAGCACAGAGATTTTCGGTGAGTATATTTTCTTTCCACTTTTTAAATTTAATAGATTTTGGAGGGTACAAGTTAAATTTTACAGAGGGGTAAAGTCTGGGATTTTGGTGTACTGGTTAAGAGACGAATTTTTTAAATATGTTTTTAAGGCCAAACAAATATATATATAAGACCGTTAAAATAAAACTTTGTTTCTTACTAATCTACAGAGCACAACCATAGGGAACTAGCCATTCAACCTCTATAATTAGAGACCACATATCTGAAGACCTTAGAAATAAGATGTAGGGCAACGCCTGTGGCTCAGTGAGTAGGGCACCGGCCCCATATACCGGGGGTAGCGGGTTCAAACCCGACCCTACCCAAACTGCAACAAAAAAATAGCCAAGCATTATGGCGGGCGCTTGTAGTCCCAGTTGCTCAGGAGGCTGAGGCAAGGGAATCGCATAAGCCCAAGAGCTGGAGGTTGCTGTGAGCTGTGTGATGCCACAGCACTCTACCGAGGATGATAAAGTGAGACTCTGTCTCTACAAAGAAAGAAAGAAAGAAAAAAGAAATAAGATGTAAACAAAGAGCACTGGTACATAACTACATCAAATTTGCTTCTGTTAAACATTTAAGTGACCATATTAAATATCCCAGTTACTATCTTCATCTGTTTAGAATTCCAGGCTCCATTTTATTTTTCATGTGTGCATAAAAAATGACATATCAACTGTTACTATAATTGTGTGTTTTTATACTCAGTAATCTAAGCATCCCTTCCATAACCAATAAAAATGCTAAATTTTAATTTTGTTAATATCATCAAAAATTAAAAATTATTTTAAAGCTACACATAAGACTGAGAAGACTAAACATCTTAGTTATGCTAACATTTCCTTTCTATTTTGACTGTACATCACAGTGCCCCTTAAAAAGAGTGCCAATAGTATTCACTCTGGCTGCCCAGTGATTATACAACTGTTGCCTAGAAATGGGGGCTGGGAAATTTAAACAGATTTTCTCCTTTATTCATGTTGTAGCCCATGTCTGTTTAAATATTTGTCTGGTGTCTTTCTGTGTCTAATTGATGTGAGTAGAACGTCTGTGGGAGAGTCAAGTAATACATTCTGGAGAGTCTTTGTAAATAATTTTGCCTACAACTAACCATGGTATGATATGATGATGGAAAATCTGAAAGGGCTACATTAGTTATGCCCCAATTGGGTTATTCTATCATATACATCTAGTATTATTAGAGGATGGAGGTTCAGAAGAAATCATATAAAAATCTAAATAAATTCTTTTAGCATAATGATCATATGGGTTAATTTATATTGTTCACATTCTATCACAGGACCAGACTAATATGAGTTGGTAAACTCATAAAACTTTGTGCAGCAGACAAAAGATTAGGAAGTCAGGACATGCCCTTCATTTGCAATGGAATAAAATTGAGTCATTCCTTTTCTTCAATCTGGACATACAAAACCCAGGATGCAAATAGAGAAGTATAAGAAAAGAAAAGATGAGAAAGACAGGTTGGTGACATGTAGAATATGTGAGTCTTTCTTCCATCTGGCACATCCTTGAATGTTCAAGGTTACATGGAATAATTCTGCATGTGGGAAAGACCAAGTCTTGTAGCTATTCTTTCATGCAGCAAGTATTAACTGAGGGTCACTACACATCAGGCACTGTGCTAGGCACTGAGAATTCAGTGCTGTGGAGGTAACAGCTGATAAGAAGGTTACAGCCCATCCCAGAAGGCACTCAACAAACCAATCAATTCACAAATCACCAATTAATACGATTTGCACTAAGTACTTCAAAGGATAAGTAAGAAGTTTTACATGACAATAGACTTATTACATTAGGAGAATCCAAAAATATTTTCCTAGCAGGTAGTATTTAACATGAGGCCTAGCAAATAATTAAAATTTTGCTTGACAAGGTGCATATATTTGTGTGTTAGAGATTACTTTATGGCTTGATATTATTTTGACCATAAGAGAGCCTTTGAATATGTCTAAAAAATTCTCTGGAAGGAAGAAGTGAACAGAAAGAGATTAAAGAGATGAGAAAGGGCAGGGCTCATTTATGGGATAAAATCCCTGTGAAGTTTGTGGAGAAGTGGTAGGCCTAACCTTAGACAAGTGATGACTCCTCTTTGAGGTTGTGCCAAAATATTATGATAAAGTTGTAATTTTAAATACTTTAAGAAATAATATTTTGCTTAATATGGTAATTATATGATTTCAAATCATTTAAAAACATCAACTTTCATGCCTCATACTTGATAGTCGCACATATATAAATCCCTGATGCTAAAGTTGTAATGTACTCTTCTTGAGATTATTCTTTCACTTCAGACTTATGGCAAAGGTTTGTAAAATTATTAATTCTTTATGTGTAGTAAACATTCTAATCAGTTGCTTCAGCTAATATTTATAACTTTAGCCCTGTCTGTGGTTAGGTGTGCCCTTATTTTGATTTTTTTTCTGATGTTCACATAGCCAGCTTTTAGAGATACTAGATGTGTAGTTGAGCCAACCTAGATAAATTCAAACCTTTCTCTGCAATACCATTCCACAAAAGCACCACTTTAATGCATAGCCCAAGACCTAATTTACCGTATACACTCGAGTATAAGCCGAGCTTTTTCCGGCACAAAATTTGTGCCGAAAATCCAGAACTCGGCACAAATTTTGTGCCAAAAAAACTCGGCTTATACTCGAGTATATACGGTATTCACATCAGCCCAAGTACTACAGTTCACACTGGAGTCCCTTCTTGTAAATTTCTTTAACATTTCATATTCTATCATAACATTTTTAATTTGACTCAGAGCTGCCTCAAACGGTTCATTATTCCCACCATGCATACAAATGCCACCTCTAACATAACTTAGTTTGGTTTCCTCTTTTTTTATAGCTCTTTGGTTTTCCCCTAAATGCCTAGCACAATCTGTAGCATAAAATAAACAATAAATAGATACATTCTGTTTGCATTATATGCTGTTCCACCAATGCTGGTAGAATAACCAAAATTCTGAATGTACTGCTGCTGTCTTAACATTAAGTGAGATTTATAGGGGAAGATAATAAAACCTCAGGAAAATCAGGTCAATTTTTGTTGTGGGGCCAAGTTTCTGAGTTTCACAATCATGCTGAGGTTGACCAGCACTGAGAAAATCTTTAGGTTGTCTACACTCAATTTAAAGTCACATTTAATGCCACTGTGGATGCGTCCTCCTTATGCACAGACTGGATTTATAGATTTGTTTTCATCTTTTATCAGGGCATTGTTTTATATCATACTGCTGAAATGGCAGAACGGTAATGGTTTTCTCTTCTGTGTAGTTAATGGAAAATTTTTACTGCTTTTAAATTCCTTATATAACTACATTTTCTTGAGGCTTAAGTCCATTTGACTGTCCCTACTCTGAAAAATGATCTGTAATCTCTTGTGAATCTTTGTGTGGGAGCATTTCTAGATGACTGACTCGGGATCTTTTCAATGACAGCAATAGCATATTGAGTCATCAGAGCTTTGCTAAGGGGTAAGCTTAGAAGGACAAGAGTTGTTCTGGTTTTGTGCTGCATCCTCTTCTAAGCAAAGCAGCATGCATGCAACATATCTGACCTTACTGCACAACTGGCTTCACTTGATTTTAATTTAAAAAATGGACCTGTAGAATATAATCAATACAGCCTCCCACCAATTCAGAAACTTGCCTTAGAAACTCAGTGATATTCTTATAACTACTAAAGTTACTTTCCAATCAGACTTCCAGGTAAAGTGTTTTTCTGAAGCAGATTAGTACCACATCATCATCATTGACAACTCAAAACGTTAGGTAATAACTCAAAATTTGGAAATAATCCTTATTCCCATAATAATTACCATCTGCTTGTAGAATAAAGTCCTTAATACCTTCTTTCTCATTAGTCATTCTGCTAAAGAAAATATCTTGCTGATTAGAAAAAGGCTTAAGGTTGAATCTGCACAGCTAATAGCATCATCTATAGTCTTTGAATAATAGAACACTGGATGCCCATCAGGAGTACAACCATCGGACTCCTTGCCTTCCCTTTCAAAAATGATAGTGATTCTCTCCACTGCCCCTAAGACAAGCTCTCGCAGGCATGATGTCATTTCTATGTTGACTTCTTAAAAATCTCAGCAGGAAAACCTTATGTTATCCTTCCTTAACCCCTCCCTCCAAAAGAAGTAATAAGGAAGCTTAATAAAAACAGCAACAAATTTCAGAAGGATCAACTCATATTATTTTTAAGGAGATTTGACTATAGCTCATGAACACCAATAGCAAAGGATGTTTTTGATAAAGTGAGCTCTACTAGATCAAAATTTAAATTCATTTTTTCTTTTCTTTCGAGGTATAAAGACAAGATAAGATAAACTTCTAAACTAATCAGGAGAGATAAAGATGATTATTAGGATCAACAATGGGTAGAAAGGTTTATATTCTTAAATGTTCCTGAAGCTTACATTGTGTCAATAGTAGAAAATTCAATGAAGAAAAGAGTACTTACTCATCCTTAACTAACAAATAAAATCATTCTAGTAAATATAACTAGAACAATATGTCCTGCCCTGATAACAGCAAAAAAATGTATTTACTAAGAACTATTGGGCTTCTATTATTTGCAAGTAATCATTCCATAACAGTACTAGTACTTCATAGAAAAGTTAATTTAAAGACTACACAGATCAGAGCCATAGTATTACAAAATATTTTCTTAAGCACTTACCAGATCAAATCACTTTGCTTAAAGTAAGACAATATTAATAAAAAAAAGTTCAGTGTGGCATGTAGATTTCCTCAACTGGGAATGGCCAGACCAATTCTAAAAACATTCCGTAGCCAGTGTTTCTGCAGTGGTAGAATTGTCTATATTTGCATGTGTATGCTACTGATGTTTAATCTCTGGTATGAAGGGGAGCATTAAAGTGGCAGTCCTTGACACTGTTTCATTAACCTTGCAGAGTGCTGCACCATGCCATGCTCAGATGGACTGTTTAAAAACTGCTGCTCTATGATGTTGATGATGATGATAATGATGATGATGATGACAATGACCACTGGTAGGTTAGTTGGGGACCTTCTGTTGTCCCCTAAATATGATTTCCTCCAGTTGGTCAATTATTTTTCTTGCCCTACTAATGGTAAAGGGCAATTAAAGTGTGTACTAAATATTATAATACCTTCTTAAAATATTAGTTATTACAAAGCTAGTAAAGGTGAACTATTACTAATGCTAGAGAAGCTCATGGAAGCCAGTATTATAAAATATTTTTGAAAAGACATCTTTATTTAAGCAAATATGTATTTTTTTTTAAAAGATAGTACTTTGGCAACAATTTTTTAATATAAGATATAAAAGCAAAAATCAAATTGTTTTCCTCCATGAGACCTCTTCTCATTCCTCCTCCTCTTTCCAAATGCTTTTGCCATGAACAGAATAACTAATAGTTTAAGCATAACTGCAAACATTTTTCCTTATGCTTACATTTTCTGCTGCTTCTTGTATAGTCCCCAGTTTGTAGTCACATACTTGGTTCCATTTGGAAGAGATAAAGATATTCTTGAGCTATCATGTTTTGTTTTAAAATACTAGTAGTTATCTCTGAGGGTAAAATAGGATACTAAAGGGAAAGCCTCTTGCATTTTCCCCCTAATCCTTCAACCTACAGAAGACCCTACACAACTTATAGCACCTGTCCTATTGTGCAGAACAGAAATTAGGGATTAGTAGGTAGGGGATGAGCCTTCCTGGTTATCAAATACCTTCTCTTGTTTGTAATGAATTCATCAATAAAAGTCCTGCTGGAACATGGGATCAAGGTGGTCTGACTCTTAGCCAGATGGAATGGTCACCTATGGGGAGCAACTGATCCTTTCGTAAAATGTCCAGTCTACAGCAGAAGGGCCACCTGCTGCCTCACAGCCTCAGGGAGGATCTATCCAATGTCATTCTAAAGTAATTTAGGGGCCAGACTGGAGCAAGGGCACATGAGCTCTTAGCCTCTCCTGCAAATGGAAATAATTAAAATAAGACTATTAAAGTATTGGGAAAGATGTTTTTTTTCCTTTAAAACTTACATTTTATTAGTATAAGTTATCTCTAAACCAGGTATCTGTAAAACTGTCCCCTTTTTTTAAATGGATACAAACCTGAAAAAGGAGGATTTTATTTTTTGCATTTACATCTCAGGTCTTCGATATTTCGTTGTCCTTATTTAAAAGAAAATGTTACCTGACTTTCTCCAGTCCATCATCATACAAGTATCAGGCTAGACATGGAATAGATGACAATAAAAGTTCACATGATGAGAAAAACTCCCAACTGTGACAAACATGAAGCAGACTGATTTACTCTTCATAACTCACTCAAGTTTTACCCTAAGGTGGAGGGATCAGCAGTTTGATATTTCAGTTAAGGGTCAATTTAACCAGAGATTAGAAAAAGAAGAGGAAACATATTAATAAGCACTACATAAAAATGCAATGGAGAATTACTTTAATTAAAATTAGAAACAAAAATGTTTAATTTCTGAAAATCTTAGAAAATAGAAAAGTATTTATGATCACCCACCTAAAATAAAATGAATTCTCCATTGAAAAGAGTTCATATTTTATAATGTGATTTGATCATAGAAAAATTCAGGAGATAATAAAGACTAGTTAATAAATATGGAAGATAAGGTTCTAAAGTGATAGTGAATACAAAGCTGAATAAAGAGTTAAAAAATAATTCCCTTATTTTAAAATTTTATAAGAAACTAATATATTCAGGTTTATAACCACCAAAATCTAGGAATGCTATTTTCTTCAGAGATGATTCAATCTAGTTTGAATCAACTAATTTTAGGAAAAATGTAAAAGACAAAAAGGTAAATGTTCAAAAAAAACCATAAAAGAATTTCTAAATAAATTTATTCAAAAAATGTGAATATCTACCTAATTAACTTTATAAAGACAAGTCCATAGTTGTTATTAATAAACTTTGGAATATTAGAATAAAAATGGAAAGCTGATACCAAATTTTCTGACTCTTACCTGAAGCACCAGAAAACATGGGTTAAGCCTTCAACATAGCAACTTAATTCTCACCTACCTTCATTCAACATTCAAACATTCACGAATTTCCTAACATATGCCAGGCACTGTGTGAAGTACCAAGGAAACGTATGATAAGAAGGTAACTCTTATCCTTTGGTATTGACAATTTTGAAGAGAAATAGTCCTGCAAATAAATGATTATGGAAATCTAAATGTCATCAGAGGGGCACACATAAAATACAATCTTTTGGTCTTCCAAAGAGATTGAAAACATCTATGAATTCAAAATTCTAGCCAAACATTCGAAGTTGAGTTGGAATATTCCTAATGAACAAAGGTTAAAGAGTTGAAGGAAGAGAGAGATAAACTTTCCAGAAAGTGGACACTGTAGATGCAAAGGCATAATACTAAGAGAAAAACAAAAAGAAAAGAAAAACATTCAAATAAAACTATGAATTCTGGGAACTATGCATATGTTTTAGATGACAGAATGCAAGACCCATTTCTTAGTTGAGTGGAGAAGAATGCATAGATCATTGAGGGTATGCATATTATCTCAATGAGTTTGGACTTAAAAAAAAAAAAAAAGGCAATTTTTTCATATTTTTTAAATTTTAGATTAATATGCCAGTACAAAAGATTAGGTTACATTATCTTTGTTAGATAAAGTATAAGTTGTAGTTGAATCCTTCAGCCAGGAGGTGTACTGTTTGCCCTTACCCTGCGTCCAGTAGGTGAGAGCTTGGACCTTATGTTATATACTTTGAGGAACTAGGTCAAGATTTCAGGAAGAAAGTGGTTGGGGTCAGATTTGTGTTTCAGAGATTAACTGCTTGGTTTGGATGATACTGTGAATGGCTAAATCAAAGTACAGAATTCTGAATATGTCATAACAGATTTTCTTGAAATTCTTGACTATGTACATAAAGCATGGCTTAGGAGAAAACACTCTTCTGGACTTGCTTTAGATTAAAAAAAAAAAAAAAAAGGAAATTACCCTAGAATTTAGACTTCTCACAATGGATCTAATGTTGTACATTATTCATCCTACCCCAATTCTTGTTACTGATTTTTCATCACTAGTTTCTCAGGTATTACTGAGTGTCTACAATGTGCTAGATGTATTCTCTGCTTTAATGAAAACTGCAGCCTAGCCCCTCTAGTTAATAAGGAAAAGTCATGAAATTAAATTTGTACTTACAAATAATGATACCATCATTATAATAATGAACAGCATATACTCCATGAAAATGTTATATGGAAGTCTCATTTAGATGGTGGACTTGGCAAAGGCCTCTTTGAGAAAGTGGTTATTAATAAAGACCTGAAGAATGATTAGGAGATGATTAAATAAAATGTGAAGAAGGTGGTGAGGCAGAAAAAGCTTGGCACACTCTACGAATGAAGAAGCAGGAAAGTTCGGGGATGGGTAAACAAGAAAGAGAGTGGCAAGGAGACACTGGGGAGTTTGGTGACAGGGATCAGGGAAGTATTGTAGAGTGACTATGTTCAAAATCAAACCCACGTCTGTGATGTCTAGTCAGTGTTCTTTCCTTTAGGGCCCAGAAATAAAAAGAAGTGAAATATACACATATGTGTATGTATGTTTCTGTGTATGTATATGCATGTATACACACACACATATATATACATATTATTTTCCTATAATTCAGTATTTTTTTCATGTTATCTACATTGGAAAAAAAACTTCTTGCCTCTAGTATGCTGATTACATTTGTGGTTTTGTTTCATTAGGTTTTGTTTGGGGGTAGTTACAATCTCATGGTGAGCTGTAACAATCTCATCTACTCTGACTAGTCATATCATTTCCCAGACCTCCTTAGGAAGAATTTAAATCAAAAAGCATTACAGACTATGATCTAAACATCAGAGCCTCACCAGGATTATGAACAGGAAAAGGGGGGAAAAAAAAAACAGGCTATAAATGACTAATAAGTTATTCATGAATTCAAACTACCTAGAATAATTAAAATACCTACTTTCAGCAAATAAGCTATTAACGCAATTTTGCTATTTCCTAATGATCCAATTCACACTGTTTCAGGAAGTTTCTTTTAATCTATGTATATGATTATGTAGATCAATGTTTACATTTTTGCATTCTTATAGGCATGCAATGAAAATAAAGTGCATAAATAAATTGCTCCCTGGGTACCAGAAATGTTTATATGTGTGAAAAACAAAGATGGTAATAACATAGATAAGGATTTTAGGGGTTGACGAAACCAAACAATCTCTACTGTCAATGTTCTTCTTCGTTCTTGTGGGCGTGGTAAAACTGATATCCTAAATATTCTTTTCCTTATAATGAATTTCCCATGCTTCTTCTCAAATAAGAAGTGTCATGAAAAGTGGTAAGTTTCCATTATCTGGAGAGAGATGTGTGATTTTTTTGTTCAGACAGCTTTTTATTCAAGTAGCTCAGAGAAGGAATTTATTTTTCACCACTTCAAGCTTGTCATTTATTTAGCCCTCAGTGGGGAATAGTGTCTTTGCTTGGGTCGAACTGAGCAATTTGTCCAGGAAAGTAGAAGGTCCCTGTAGTAAGTTCTGAGGCAATCTTTTATAGATCTCTGGCATAGGCAATGAGTGATTACCTCCAAAGATAAATACACTTAGTTTGTGATTCTGATATCTAAGTTAACTTAATTTTTATATCTCTTTACCCTTTTTCTCCAGAAATGATAATGTTAATTCTGTTCTTGATGAATATAAATTCTAATAGCGAGCAATGCAGACAATCCAATACTTGATAACATGTACAAAATTGTGCATTATCTTTGAGGTTTACATTTGGCTCATTTAATGGAAAAGGAAAAGTAAATTGGATTTAGGTACTTTGATTATATCTTCTATCTGTGGCCATGAATACCGCATACTCTACAGACCTAAGAACAAAATACAATAGAAATATTCTAATGGTGAGCTTTCCAGATATATTTTCCATTCGACAAATATTTGAGGCCTAGATATTTGCCTACATTTATTCTGCTTTCCTTGGAGAGTACAGAAGAGGGAGGCAATCCTGGGAAGAAAGAAATTAAAAAACATATCTTGGTCCCACCATAAGCATATTCATGAAAATTGATAGATTATTACATAGAAAGAGAGATTGTGTTGCAAGACAAATAATGTTCCAGGTATGGAATACTTCTGTCTAATGTCTAATTCACAAAACTGCTGTTACCACATATCGCTCATTTTCAGACCATTATTTATACATTTGAGATGTCAGTTTACCCATTTTGTAGAGCATGTGGATTCAGGAACTATCACACATGCAAATGCCAGCACCAGTGAAAGTTCTTTCCCTTCTCTTCTTCCTTTCTCAGAGGATATAGAAAGAAGAAATAGGGAGGAATATAATAAAACAAAAGAAAAATACATAGTCTAAGAATCAGAAAGGAAAAAAAGAAAATAAAGGAAGAAATGAATATTAAAAGCAGAGGAGAAACTGGTTGATGTCTTCTATTTAAGTACAATATTACCACAATTTTCTTAGGAAAAATAAAATCTCCATAATTGCCAAACCCAGCTGCATCGACGGTAGTTAAACAGAGAATAGGTTCACAACATGGTAAGGAGACTGGAGATACTTTATTTGGAACCATGTTTCTATTCATATGAACCCTTCCACAAATCAACTGTTTCTACTTTCCATTAACGGGCATGTAATTTATTAACCAATGAGACTTAGACTCCTCAGAGCCTGTAACCATATTTTTTTTCAGAAATTCAAATGATGCCCTAAACTCGGGGGATAGATCAAGCTCAGTGGTGTATATCCATTTAAGAAGAAAGAAAAACATATTTCCTGGATCTATAAAGCTTGAGACTCTTAAATCAATACCAAAGAATGTTCTGAACCTAATCTGTATGTAAGCAATCAATCCACATACTCCCAAAAAGAAAAAGTAAGCTACTATGTGGCTCTGTGATGAAAAATCACTCCATACGATTTTAATCTCTTGAAATAGAGGAACGTATCCTATTTTTTCACCACTGGGAATCAGTCATTTGATATTTTCCTGGAAGGGTCAATTTAACAGGCTAAGATGATCTCCTTTAATCCAAATTCAGGAAATAATTGATGTAGGAAGCTTGATTTCAATCAGAGCACCCCATGAGCAAGATTTAAATATCCACTTGCTTCAAATCAGTAGTCACTCGGATAACAATTAGCCAGCTGCAATCTGCTTCTGATACTCTTCGCTAGGACTCCTTCTTCCACCTCCTTTTGCATTTTAAATTTTTGTGAAACCTTGGATGTACAGTGAGCTAACATTTTGCTTTTTTTTTCTTCTTTTTTTAAGGATCCCGTTATTAATGAACTAGTGGCAAAGTACTAATAGTTGATACCAAAAAGAACAAAAACACAAATTCAGGCTCACATTTAGAAGAGAGTACTCATTTATAAAACAGTCATTCAGATAATCCAAAATATGCATATATTATATTTATATTACATTTCCAAAGTTAAATAATTCTAGAGCATCTCAAAGATTGAAGGTCTATCTATGTCTTGTTTAATGACATAATTTGATAAATAGTGGCTAATGTATTAAATATCTTAGGTATATTTGCATTCCAATAAGAAACTTTTGAAAATGAAAGACCTTAAGACTCAAAGCAAGCAGCTTCAAAATCAAGTAACAGACAGATGGTAAGGAAAATATTTGAGGTGTACTAGGCTTTCTGAGGGCTTCCTGAATCCCGTCCTGGGGACAGCTGTTGCCTGTGTTTTCCCATAAGATATTTTCAGAGAAAAAGAAGCTCAATGGGTGAACGTTCTTACCATGATAAACAAAACTCCTAAAGCAAAATACACCACCCTATCATCAATACTTCACTAAACCTTAATTGCATATAGTTTGTAAGAAAATAACCTTTCACACATCTCTCTGTTCAAATTCCATTATCTTTTGAAAAGTAATCTGGTGTCTATGGTTTTGAGATGTACATAGGGATTTCAGAAAAGCATTCTCTGCTCCTCATCTAATCTAAAACATGTTTCCGAATAAGAAAAATACATTTGTCACCCGAAATATTCAACACAGGATGGATTAAAACATATTTGTGTAAAGTCACATTAAGTTATAGAAGCCCTCCCAAGAATTGAATAATGTGAGGTTGGATAACCTCATGGGTGCATTTCATGGGGGTACTGCACACTCCTGGGTGAAGGGCATAACTATAACCAGGATCTTCACCTTAACAAAAGCAAACTATCCAACCTAATCATATGTACCCCCATATTAATCTGAAATAAAAAAAAAAAAGAATTGAGTAATGAGACAATCAAAAGACAAATTGTCAGGAACACAAGCACTTGTGAAATAAGGTTTTTAAAAAGTTAATAAAAAGGGTGATGCCTGTGGCTCAAAGGAGTAGGGCGCCAGTGCCGTATGCTGGAGGTGGTGGGTTCAAACCGAGCCCCAGCCAAAAACCACACACACACACACAAAAAAAAAAAGAATAAAAAACAACAGCATCTATAGTGTCCACCAACCTTCTTTAGTGTCAAGGACTTGACTTGCTTCATCATGTGTCATATGAGATCTAATAATTCAGTTGATCCTGGAAAATGTGCTTTGCAGCACCAATTAGGTGTTGGTGTTGGTACAGAGCCTAGCAAAGAAAGTACTCTGAAGGTGACTATAGTGAAAATTCAGCAATGAGGTTTATAGCACCTTTTCTAGGATGAGTTCATGAACTTAATTGTCCCACCCAATATAGACATATATAGGAGATGGCTGTTCTATACTAACTTAACAGATGCCTTCAACTCTCATAGAATTACTAATTCTTTCTTTTCGAGTCACCAATTCATTGCTAACTTGGTGATTATAATGTGGCTTCTTAAGATGCATGCCTGCAAAGAAAGAACATTTTGGCCACAGGATATGTATCCACAATCTTGGCCAGTTTACTTATTATAGATGATATCAATTGATATTTTTTTTTTTACATATCAGCATCTACAAATTTAGTTAACTTGGCTCCAGTATAAGAAAGAAAGTCACTGTCATCATTCCCTCAAAATTAATGCTCTGAAGCTACAAGGCTGAAAGTTAGAATTAAGGAACACAGAGAACTTGTAAAGGCGGAAGCACTCTGAGGGCTCCCCTGGACAAGGGCTGAGCTATTCTGGTGACATTCCTTAAAATTCTAACTTGAACTGGAAATAATAGAGATTAAAGTACAGGAATTGGAGACTAGGAGTAATGTCAATATTGCTAGAAGTGGGGTGGGAGGAATAGAAGGCTGTAGTATAAAGAAAACTGACTTTTAGTGACATTCCTGCCCAATTGCCCTGAGCTTGATCTCTTAGCTATAAAATAAGAAAAATAATGCCTATGTGACAGGGGTTTTGTCGAGTTTCATTTTTTTTGGAATTAACTGAAATAGTAGCTGTTAATCACAGAGCCTGAATTGGTGCTTAATACAGAATTTATTTTTCCCTTTATCATAATTTTATTCATGTGCATTCATATGACAGGACCTTGCCTAGTCCAGTAGACAGTTTGAAAGCAGGCAACCCCAGTCTCCATATCATACCTGTTTTACTTACGATATTGCTCTTCCACCATGAATGAAAGAAAGCAAAATAGACAGAGCAATTTTGTTCCCATGTGTTAGTGCCTCCTATTATTGTTAATGAGTATTTTATAGAATCTAAGAACCTCTGAAACCTTTTTTTCCAACCTGTCACTTCGTTTGATCATTAGGCTTAATCCAGTGATAGTATAATTGGTTCACTATTCTTCAAGTCTTCATAAAATAGGTGGAGAGATCACTGTTCAAGCCAGAGAATAAATGGCTCCTTTGGAAAGACGAGCATTCAGGAAAAGTCATGTCAACCCAGAAATCCTACTTTTAAAGGAAACTCCAAGAATGGCATTTATCCAATTTTCCCATACTTCCTGGAAATATAAACATTGCTTGGAGACACTAAGAGGCTTTTGCCTTGTGCTAATCTGGTTTAATCTCCCTTTTCCTTAAAAGAAAATAAACTTTAACTTTGTAGCACATAATTTTGGACATGTGTTCTGCAATTTTCACCGTATTTATGATAGATCATATTTTCGATATTACATCTTGTTTCCATTACACTGTATCAATTTCACATGTAAGGTAAGTGGCATAAAAGGTCTCAATTTATCAAGGCTAAGAGTAAGAGAAAATGTCAAATAAAAGCAGTAAGTAGATTATGACTCTACTGTATGGAGCACAAGTAACTTGAGAAAATCCAGTTTCAAAGTTATAATTTAATTTAAGTCACAGTCTAGTAACTCTAGACAAAGAAAATTTCAAAAACAGGTGGTGGCAATAGAAAATACAAATTCAAAAGAGAACTGGCTTCTGAAATTCCTACAAAGAACTATGAGTCAAGCCCTTAGGGAATCTCTATGCCAAGGTCTTGGCTATGAAATCATGCCAGGTCTCCATATAGCAAGGTAATCTCTCTTTTATTTGGCTTCCTTGGAAAATAAGTCACTTTATTTCATAATAATAATTAGCATTAGTGGACCTACTGCCTGCTGTGTGCCTAATACTTTTCTAAGCTCTTACTACACATCAGCCCAATGAGACAGATACTATTCTTAGTTCCCTTTTACTATGATGGCTGTAAAAACACAGAAGGCCGTCATACCTAAGTATACTCAGCTTGCAAATGGCAAAGTTGAAACTTAATTCCAAGCAATTTGACCCTAGAATGGAATCTTCAATTAAGTTATCATATTATTAAATTTTAAGTATTCCTGCTATCACACCATTTATATGTTTTGAGAGGGAAAAGAACAAATCATTTCTGTAAAATATCATGGTAAAAATAACATTGGCTATGAAAAAATAGGATTGGAGCAGAAAACTCAAATCCTATTATACCTAGAAAACTAACAAAAATAACATTCATTCTAAAGGAAGCACAAATAACTTTAAAATATGCTTAGCACTGGCACCTAGTATCACAGTTAGCTCTTTGAAACTTAAACCCCAGGGCTTATACATTTTCCTGAAATATACTTCCTGGAGGGCATTTGCTTCAAATAGAAACATGTTCATCAAAATCAAAAGTCCTCTCCAGACTGTAGCCTGCTTTGTTAATCCATTGTTTTAATAAGGGAGGAAATGTCAGCACATCCCTGTCATCTACACTTGCATCTCACTATAGCTTGACACAGTGGGGTGCAGGCCCAGCTTGCACCAACAGAAACACTTTTATAGAACATCTAATCTTTTCATAAAATTCTTATGAAAGGATTTTATGAAAAGATTAAACTTGAAGCAATTAACTTAATACAATTAACACCCAGAGAAAAATCATGCATGAATCAACACCCCTCTTTCACGTTATGCCAACATCACTTCTTGTCTTGGTCCATTTAGCTGCTATATGAAAATACCTGAGGCTGGGAAGTTCTAAAATTACAAAAATTTATTTCTCACAGTTCTAGAAACTAGGAAGCCCAAAACCAAGGGGCCATGAGATTCAGTGTCTGGCGTGGGCTGCTCTGTGCTTCCGAGATGGGGCCTTCCTGCTGCACCCTCACACGGCTGAAGGGCAGAGGGGACAACATGGCACCCTCTCGTGGTGGAAGAGATAGAAGCAGCAGCCAGGTCCCTGGAGCCTCTTTCATAAGGGCATTAACCCTCATCATTTGATCACTTCCCAGGGGCTCCACGTTTTATTTCAAAATAGTAAAGGGGTACAAATGTTTTTTTTCAAGGCTTGAGTCAGGACTATAAATGTGCCCAGCACCCACTGTACCCATTATGCAGTTTTGCTTGATTCCTCCAGGCCCTCCCACACTTGATTTCCAATGATTTTTACTTCTCTGTGCACTTGTATGCGTATCAGTTAGTTCCAGTTTATTAGGGAGTACACGTGGGTTTTTTTCTTCCGTTCCTGAGAAACTTCGCTTAGGATAATGGTCTCTAATTCCTTCCAAATTACTGCAAAAGGCACTAATTCATTCATTTTCATGGCTCAGTAGTAGTACTTGATAATATATATATACCACATTCTGTTAATCCACCCATGGATTGATGAGGTCTCATTTCTTAATTTCACTGAACTTTGGAGGAAGGCATATATCCAAACCATAGTACACCTCTATTTATCAATCACATAAGGTGTAAGTAGTGTCAAAAAAACCCTACAAATCATAGAACAGACATGATTATAAGTAGTTGTGATAAATTATATTATTCTGCATAGAAAAATGGAAAGACTACTAGAATTTAGTTACATTTATTCACAGTTAAATCTATCCTGAACACACTGTCCTTCATTCTTATATTTAGTAGATTTATTGAACATTTACTTACTGTGTGTGAGGCGCTGTAGATGTAGAGGGTTGGGAATATAATAAGATGGACCTAACTCCTCTCATCATGAAGACTTACCAAAGAAATGTGAATTTTGGATTGCTGGACCAATTAATGAATAAACTAACTTTATATTCTGGGTTTTGCTCCTGTCAATGACAACCGTCCCACTGCATTCATCTATATCTATATCTATATATATCTATATCTTAAAAACACAGAAAACAGATGAGCTCGATTCAAATATGCATTCCTCAACTCACTTTTTTTTCAATATTACTGTGAAACACCTCATTCATCAGACATTTTATGCAAACATGGTGTTCTGAGTGATTTAATTGTCCTACAAACTAAAACATATCCCATACTTGGAAATCCTATTTTAAATAGAAAGAATCCTCTTAAAAGTCTAATATTTTGATTTCTTAAATAAAATGTGGTGCTCAAAATGTAACCCTGCTAAAATAAAATTACGAAATCTTAGTATACTAATGCCATTCCCACATTTCTTACCCAACTACCTCTACAAGCTGATTTCAGAGACGGGGAATTCTCGCTGTAATATTGCATGGCACAGTTTTCACTTAACAGGATGTGTATTTACCACCTGGGCCAGTGCAAGTCCTCTGAGATATTGACTAGAAAATGGCATTAGTCCATGATCATGAGAATTAGTGGGTTAATCATCCATAAAGGTCAAAGGCAGAGAGAGCAGAAATAAGTGGGAAGAGCTTTCATATAGTGATGCAAATCTGACATCTGTGAAAGAAGTGACAAAAGGGAGAATAGACTAGGAATAGGCTCATTCCACAGCACAGTACTGAGCAAAGTCTCAGCCAAGCCAAAGGGAAGCTCCTGCCCATGGGAGGAGTGTTGCATTTCAAAGGAATGGCCCTGCTCTTAGAATCACTGCCATGCTCAATCATTGATTGATAGCAGCCTGGGGAAAGCATATGGCTTCAGCATGCAGGGTCTCAGTCAGCTATGCTCCCCACAGCAAGCCCTACTCAACTGTGCCCCTCATCGCCTCCATATCATTTATTTTGCAAGAATCAGTTATTCCTTCCTAGGGATTAATGAGAATAAATGATGGAGGAAAGTGAGACACCTATCACTTGAAAAATTATGTCTAACAACACTTTTAGAAGGTATCAGGGGCTGGCATTTTGTTGAGGTTTTCAGCAACTCCATTGACAGAGGCACTATAGCCAACTCTCCTGTGTTTCCAAAGGCAAGTCACCCTGTGAAGCAAAAAGGTACCATCACTACTAACTTCTACCTGTCTTACTGAAGTTGTCACTGTTCTCAAAATCTGAACTAACACATATATATCCATTCATCAATCAGAATAAAGGTATTATACCAATTACATTCTTGTATTATTAGAATGAAGATGGTGAAGAGAAAATTGTTGAAATCAACTTTAAAGAACACTCATATTAGCAGATGGAAAAGGAAGGACAGCAGAGCAAGAACAGGAGCTTTTGACCATCAAAATCCACAGAGGCACTGATTTTGACAACTACCCACAAATGACAGTACCTTTGTGGGAGCCCAAGAATTTAGCACAGAAGTTTCAGTACACTAATAGAGCAAAAATATTCAAGGATAGACACATGGAAAAGAGTACAAATAATAGTTTCACATTACCCCTCCTGAAAGGCAGTACAGTCCAATGCCAAGAGATGCCCCATGACCTAGAATTTTCCCACAGAGAAAGTGAGAGTGTAGTAAGTGAGGCTCCTGACTCTCCCACCCATCAGAGTGCTGCCAAAAGGAGTATTTGTTTCTCACATCACCTAGAAAACTGAGGTGAGAGACACATCTGAGTGATTGAGATAGCTGGGAGCAGTGAAGAGAAGCCTAGTAATGGTTCTGTGGAAGCTTACCCATGAAATGCATGCAATGCCTCAACAGTGAATCCTCTAAGTGGCACATGGGCACCTCTAACACTGTGTGTGTCTCACCTGCCCCCTCCCTAGGAAGACTCCGCAAATGCAACGTTGGGGAAAATAAACTAAGTATCTTGTGCAGACAGAAGCTAAACTCTGAAGAATTGAAGAAAGTATATAAACTTGAGAATTTCAGAGCACTACTCTAGAGAAAACAAATGAGAGATATCTCAGCATCTGGCTTTGTTTTGCAAAATCAAAAGAAGGCATATAATCTTAAGAATTTTTCCCCAGGAAGTAATAAGAAGTATGGATCTTATACAAAAGATCTGTAAAAGCCCTAGAATTTATAGTCAGGCTGATTACTAACAGTATTGCTCTCTGAAAGCTAGTCAGTAAAGATTGAAGTAAGTTACTCTTTTTTCAAATGTAAATATAGTGTTGCAAGTTATCAAAGAAAATGAAAAAATTAAGAAAACATGACACCAACTAACAAACATAATAATTCCAATAACCAATCCCAAAGAAATAGAACCTATGAATTTCTTGAAAAAGAACTCAAAAGAGCCAGGTGGCTCATGCCTGTAATACTTTGGGACACCAGAGCAGAAGGAGTCCTTAAAGCTAGGAGTTCAAGACCAGCAGGAGGAAGAGTAAGATCCTATGTCTACAAAAACTAGAAAAAAATAACCATATGTAATTGTGTATGCCTATAATCCCAGTGACACTGAAGGCTGAAGCAGGGAGATGTCTTGAGCCTAGGAATTTGAGTTTGAAGTGAGCTATGACAATACCATTGCACTCTAGCTGGGGCAACAGAACAAGACTCTGGATTTAAAAAAAAATCAAAATAATTGTTTTAAGATATAAGAGAATGCATATAGACAAATCAATAATTACTTTTAATGTATAACCAAAATTTGAAGTTAAATAAAGAGAAATCACAAAAAGTAAACCAAACAGAAATTCTGGAGCTGAAAAATACCATAAATAAAATGAAAAATACAGAAGAGAGCATGAAAGCAGATTTGATCAAATAGACGAAAGAATGCGTGAAATAAAAACCAATTCATTTCTAAAAAGGAGATACACAAATGGCCAATGAGTATACAAAAAATGCTTAACATCACAAATGATCAGGGAAATACAAATCAAAACAACAATGAGATATCATCAACCCCATTTAGAATGGCTATTTTCAACATACAAATGCTGGGTAAGATGTAGGAAAAGGGGAATATTCCTACACTGTTGGTAGGAATGTTAAAAATTACAGTCATTATGAAAAACAGTATAAAGTTTCTTTAAAAAGCTAAAAGCCTTTTAAAAAGATAGAGACTTTACCTCTTTTATGTTTACATGGATAGAGCTAGAACATATTCTTCTTAGTAATGGAATGGAAGAAAAAGTATCCAATGTACTCAGTACTAGTATGAAACCAATACATAATCATCCACACTTTCATACAAAAGATAAAACACAACTATAACTCAGGATGGAGGGAAGAAGAGGGTGAGGTGAGAGAAGGGGGGAGGCCAGTTGGAGGGAGGGTAATCAGGGGGACCTCACCTATGGTGCATATTGCAAGGGTACATGTCAAATTTATTAAGGGTACAGTATAAATGTCTTAACACAATAATTAAGTAAGGTGAAGGCTATGTAAACCAGTTTGATGTAAGCATTCCAAATTACATATAAAATTAGCATATTGTACCCTATAAATGCACTAATGTACATAGTTATGATTTAATTTAAAAAATCATTAAGAGAAAAAAATAAAAGAAAAAATAAATAAAAGTAGAACTACTATATGATCCAGTAAACCTAATACTGGAGATAGAGCCCAAAGAAAGAAAGTTAGTATATCAAAGGGATATTTGCACTCCCCTGTTTACTGTCACACTAGTCATAATAACCAAGGTACAGAATCAACATAAGTGTACATTAATGAATGAATAAAGAAAATGTGGTATGTACACATAATGGAATACTATTTGTATATAACAAAGAATAAAATTCTGTCATTTGCAGCAACATGGATAGAACTGGAAGTCAGTAAGCTAAATGAAATAACAAAGGCACAAAAAGACAAATATCACATGTTCTCACTTACATGTGGCAACTAAAAGTGTATCTTATGGTGATAGAGTACAATGGTGTTAACCTGAGGTTGCAAAAGGAAGGCGAAGGGAGGGATAAATAAAAGTAGGCTAAGAGGTATAAAAATACAGTTAAATATAAGCGATAAGTTCTAATATCTGATAATACTGTAAAGAAACTATAGTTATCAGTCATTTATTGCATATTTCAAAATAGTTGAAAGATAAAAATTATAATGTTTTCAAAACAAAGAAAGGAAAAATGTTTGGGGTGATGGATATCCCAATTATCCTGATTTGATCATAACAAATTATATATAGATATCAAAATATCACATGTACCTCCAAAATATGTACAAATACTGCATATCAATAAAAAAATATTTAAGCCTTTTTACAAGCAAGGAAAAAAGTCAATTAAAAATAGATAAGAAAAAGAAAAGAATATAAAAGAATCAAGAAAGCCTATGGAATTTATGGAACATCATCAAGATAGCCAACATTCACATTATAGAAGTGAGAAAAAAGATAGTAATATTATTTGGGGGGGGGGGAAGACTTAAAATAAAAACTTCCCAAATCTGGAGAGCAATAAGAACATCCACATATATGAATGCCAATGTCTTTAAGGAGATTCAATTCAACAAAAACTTCAGTAAGACATATTATAATAAAAACTGTTAAAAAAAAAAAAATGTTGAAAGCAGCAAGAAAAAAAATGACTAATCACACACAAAGAAACATCCATAAGGCTCAGATTTCTCAAATGAAACCTTACAGGTCAAGAGATAATGGAATAATATATTCAAAGTATCAAAAGAAAAACCATACAACCAAGACTATATTAACTGGCACTCCCATATTTGAGAGATGAAGGAATATAAAAGCCTTTACAAGACAAACAAAAGCAAACCGATAGACTTGCTTTTAAAGAAACTCTTAAGGAATTTCTTCAAGCTGGAATGAAAGATTACTAATTAGTAATGAGAAAACATATGAAATTATAAAACTCACAGGCAAGTATAGAGAGATATGCAGTTACTTTAATACTGTGTGGTAATGTATAAATCATATATAATACTGGTGTAAGTGTTAAAAGATGAAAATATTTAAAATAATAATAGTTGCAAAAATTTGCTAATAGATACATAATACAAAAAAATATAAATCATGACACCAATGTGATCAAGTGTGGAGAGAAAATAAAATACAGTGTTTTTGTATGCCATCAAAGTAAGTTAAAGAGCTTAAAATAACTCTTATAATGATGTTTTATGTAAATCTCATGGTAACTACAAAGCAAAAAGCCATAATAGCTACATGAAAGATAAAAAGAAAGAAAATAAAGAATGCCTCTATAAATTTATCAAATCACAACAAAAATCAGCAAAAAGAGACAAAAAGGAAGAAAGAATATATGAAACAGCCAAGAAAAAAAAAAATTAACAAAAGGCAATAGTAAATACTTACCTATTAGTAATTATCTTAAGTGCAAATGGATAAAATTCTCCAATTAAAATAAAAAGAGGCTGAATGAACTAAAAATATCAAGATCCAATAAAATAGTACCTATAAGAGATTCACATTAATTTTAAGGACCACGCCAGCTGGAAGTAAAGGGCTAGGAAAGGTTGTTTCATGTAAATGGTAACCAAATAAGAGCTGAGGTAACCATAGGATAGATATTAAATCAAAAGCAGTAACAGGAGAAAAAGAAGGTCACTGCATAATGATAAATGGATCAGTTCATCAGAAGAATGTAACAAGTGTAGTTATATATACACTCAACATAGGAGGACCTAAATATATAAAGCAAAACTAATAGACCTGAAGGGAGACATAGAAAGCAATACAATAATAACAGGAGACTTCAGTTCTCTACTTTCAACAGTGATAGATAATCTAGGCAGAAAAATGAATAAGAAAACATTAGAGTTGGACCACACGTTAGATTAAATGGACCTATGAGACATATACAGAGCATTCTATTCAACAACAACAGAATATATATTATCCAGGGCACATGAAACATTCTTCAGGATAGATTATTTTGGAGGTCACAAAACAAGTTTTAACAATTTTAAAAAGATTGAAATCATATCAAACATCCTTTTGACCATAGTAATATATAACTAGCAATCAAATACAGGAGGAAATTGGGAGATCCCACAAACTGGGAAATTAATCAACATACTCCTGAAAAATCAATGGGTCAGTGGAGACAAAAGGGAAATAAAAAAATACATTGCAACAAATGAAAATGAAAACACAACATAGCAGAATTCATGGGATATAACAAAGTCAATTTTCATTTTCATTTTCACTCATTTCAAGTGAGTTTTATAGCAATAAATGCCTACATTAAAAAAAAATTAAACTCTTAAGGAAACCTAACTTTACACCTTTAGGAACCAGATAAAGAACAATTTAAGACCAAAGTTGGCAGGAAAAAAAGGAAATAATATAAATATAGGAGCATATGTCAATGAAATAGAGGCTAGAAAGACAACAGGCAAGATCTACTAAGCAAAGATTTGGGGTTTTGAAACATAAAAACATTGGTAAATTTTTAGCTAGACTAAGGAAAAAAAGAGAGAGGATGCAAATAAATAAAATTATAAATGAAAGGGAATTTATTACTATTGATAACACACAAATACAAAAAAGACTACTATGAACAATTACATGACATTAAATTAGATAACCTAGAAGAAACAGATAAATTTTTAGACTCTACCACTCTACCCAATGACTGAGTTAAGAAGAAATGTTAAAAGAAGAATAATTAGTAAAAAAAAAATAAATCAATTATTTTTAAGACTTCCAACAGAGAAACTCCAGAACCACATGGCTTCACTGGGCATTTCAACCAACAATTTATTTATTTATTTATTTATTTATTTATTTATTTATTTATTTGAGATAGAGTCTCACTTTATTGCCCTCTGTAGAGTGCTGTAGCATTACAGCTCACAGCAACCTCCAATTCCTGGACTTAGGCGATTCTCTTTCCTCACCCTACTAAGTAGCTGGGACTACAGGTGCCCACCACAATGTCTGGCTATTTTTTTGTCACAGTTTGGCTGGGGCAGGGTTTGAACCTGCCACCCTGGGTATATGGGGCTGGCACCCTACTCACTGAGCTACAGACGCCACCCCTCAACCAAGAATTTAAAGAATTAACACCAGTATTTCTCAAGCTCATCCAAAAAGAAACAAAAAAGAAATTCAAGAGGAAGAAACACTTCCAAATGCCCTCAAGATAATAAAGACCACTGGCCAGGTGTGGCTCATGCCTATAAGCCTAGCACTCTGGGAGGCCAAGGCAGGTAAATTGATTGAGCTCAAGAGTTTGAGACCAGGCTGAGCAAAAGCAAGACCCTATCTCTACTAAAAATAGAAAACGTGAGGAATTTTTGAGCCCAAGAGTTTGAGGTTTCGATGAGCTATGATGCCAGGGCACTCTTCCCAGGGTGAGAGCTTGGGTTTATGCCTTAAAAAAAAAAAAAAAAAAAAAAAAAAAAAAAAATATATATATATATATATGTATGTATGTATATATATATAAAATAGATAATAAGGGCCATATGTGAAAGCCCATACTAACATCATACACAAAATCATAAAGCTTTTTCTCAAAGGTCAGGAATAAGACACAGGTGCCCACTCACACTACTTCTAGTAAACATAGTTCTGTAAGTTTATGTACTGAAAACCAGAACAATTAGGCAGACAAAAGAATAAATAAGTCATCAAAATCAAAAAGAAGTAAAATCGTGTCTATAAGCAGATGACATAATCTTAGTTATAGAAAATGCCAAAGACTCCACCAATAAAATAGTTAGAACTAATAAATGACTTCAATAAAATTTCAGAATGTAAGTCAATGAACAAAAATCAGTTGTATTTATATACATTAAAAATAAGGGGAAAAAAAGGAAATTAAGAAAAAAATCACATTCACAAAACCATCAAAAAGAATAAGGTACTTAGGAATAAATTTAGCCATGAAGGTAAAAGATGTATACACTTAAAACCATAAAATATTGCTGACAACATGAAGAAGACACAAATAAATGAAAAGGTACCTGGTGTACATGTATCAAAAAAATTAACACTGTTAAAGTGTCTACTCAAAGTAATTTATATATTAAATGCAATCTCATCAAAATTTTAATAGAATTTTTCATGGAAATATAAAAGCAACCCTAAATTTTGTATGGAACTACAAATGAGCCCAAAGAGCCAAAGAAATCTTGAGAAAAAAAAAAAAAATGGGGCATCAAAATTTGTGACTCCAATAGTATAACAAATCTATACTAGTCAAACTAGGATAGTACTGCCATGAAAACAAACATAAACAAATGGAACAGAAGAAAGAGATAAGAAACAAACCCACAGAAATAGAGTCAACTAATTTTTGACAAAGGTTCCAAGATATCCAATGTAGAAAAGATAATTGCTTCATAAATAGTGTTAGGAAAATTGTATATTCACATGCAAGGGAATGAAACTGGACTGTATCTTAGACAAAACCCAACTCAAAATTAATGTCTTAATGAAATACAAAACTGAAACCGTAAAACATAGGGGAGCAATTCCATGACATTTGTTTTGGATATAATTTTTTTGATTTTACATCAAAAGCACAAGCAACAAAGCAAAGGTGAAACTACATCAAACTAAAAATCTTCTTCACAGCAAAAGAAACAATAACAAAATGTAAAAGCAACATGTGGAATGGATAAATATATGTGCAAACCATTGTCCAATAAGAGGTTAAGATGCAAAATATATAGGAAATTAATACAACTCAGTAGCAAAAGAAAAATAAATAACCAGATTAAATAATATGCAAGGACCTGAGTAGACATTTCTCCAAAGAAGACATACAAATGACTAACAGATATATAAAAAGACACTTAACATTATTAATCATCAGAAAATCAAAATTACAGTGAAATATCACTTTATACTTGTTAGAATATCCATTACCAAAATGGCAAATAACAAATTTGGGGGAGAATGTGGAGAAAGGGGGAATCTTAATATACTATTTGTGAGGATGGTGAACATGTAAATTGGTGCAGCTGTTATGGAGAAAAAATCAAGGAGGTTTCTTACAAATTAAAAAATAGAGCTGCCATATCATCTTGCAATACCATTTCTGGGTATATAGCCAAAGGACTTCCATGTTTATTGCAGTATCACAACAGCCAACATATGGAAATACCGTAAATGTCCATAAACAGACAAATTTTAGAAATGACATAAAAATACCCAATGGAATATTATTCAGATGTAAAAAAGATCCCGCCATTTGCAACAATGTGGAATAATCTAGAGGACATTTAGCTAAGTGAAGTAAGCCAGAAACAGAAAGATAAATACTGCCTAATTGCATTTATTTGGACTCCTAAAAAAAGAAGTCAAAATCATAGAAACAGAAGAGTGGTTACCTGGTGTGGGGGAGGAGGAAATGGGGAGATGTTGGTCATAGGATATAAACTTTTAATTGTAAAATGAATAAGTTCTGGAGACTTAATATTCAATACAGTGACTGTAGTTCATGTGCTAAGTATTGAAATTTGCTAAGACAATAGACCTTAAGTCTTCTGACCACCAAAAGAAGTAACTATGTGAAGTGATTAGTATGCAAATTAGCTTGATGATATTAATCATTTCACCATGTATATGTAAACCAAAACATCATATTGTAAACCTTAAATACATACAATTTTGTCAGTTAAACCTCAATAAAGCTATAACAAAGAAAATGTCCAGCAGTCATCTCACTCTATGTTCCTTAACTGTGCCCTTAGTGAGTCCCAGCACTCTCCCTGTGTCCACATCATCCTAAATCCTACCCTTCTTTATAACCTCCCACAAAACATCATTGCATAGCTGTTAGACTTCATCCCCTAAACCTCCAAGGTCCTACTTGCTCCCATCACATTCTTTGAAATAATTATTTCATAAATAACCCAGTTTCTCAATCCAGAAAATTTTGTATGAACTTCTCCCTACCATTAACCTTTGTAATTAGTCACCAGAGTACCTTAAAGGATTCATAACAGAATGTCCAGCACAGACATACATACTTAATTCATCTTAGTTGATTCTAAATAAAACAGATATGGGTTACTGTTAGGTAAGTGTATTAATAATCCAATATTTGTAACAAACTATTTTTGTAATTCAGTTAATGAGAGACTTTGACAATTACACAGTCTGTGTCAGATTGAGAGAGGATACGCAAGAAGAGTGAGGTCTAGAAGAACAGGTCTTCTCAAGGAGACCACAAGGATACACCTTCAGGGTCCTCTCCACAGTTACTCAGCTCTTGGGAATTTGTAAACTTAACTTCCTGAAACTTGGAAATTTTCAAGTTCTGTGAAATCCTGTAGTTCTGTAGGGGTGGGAATAACATCTCCCACTTGATTCAAACTGGCCAATGAGAAGGGTACCTGTGGGGTGGAACTTTTTGACTGTCAATAAAAAGGGAAAGACCAAGGCAGTTGGGGAATGAGGCCATTTGGAATTCTTCTATGCCATAAGCTCCCGGCTGGTGAATAAAGCCCTTCCTCTTATAGATGTGGTGTTTGGGTGCTCTTTCTCTTCATTGGGTCTTGTCTTCATGCAACATTTTTGGTTCCCTGACTGGGAAGCAAGATCACTGCTGGAGAGAATATGCACCTAGTAGTTGCTGCCAATCCTCTGGACACCCATGTGGGGGCCCCTGATTGGCCTGGGGGACATGAACCACTGAGCGCGCCAAGGAGGCAGTTTGGCCTCTCTGTGTGGACACTTCAACTGGGCTGAGACAGGACCCTGTGGATGGGTCTTCAAGGAGTCAAACACCAGGAGGAACTGGCATGTGGGAACAGGTACCTACACAGAAAGACTTCTAAGGCAAGGTATGATGATCTGGGGATCCCACTACAGTTTTAGTGGGAGAAGGAGCCTGATCAACTCCTTGGGCATTAGATCGCCTGCAGGTCTATTGAGAGGTGTGTGAGAGTGTGTGGATGTGGTGTGACTGAGACAACTCTGAGGGTGGAGTTGGACCTCCCTGCACAGGGCCTACGGGGGGTGTTGGTTTGCCTCCTATGGCTAAGTAGCAGCTCAAGTGGGAAATTAAGGCTGCCCAGGTTAAGAAGTGAGTTGGAATTGTGTTCATGTGAGTGCTTTGAGAATGAATGAGATGGGTAACAATAGGTGGGGTTTCACCACCCCCCCATTCATCGGGTGAAACAAATGTGTGAATGTGCTCTTCTTCCCTCCTCCAACTCTGCCCCCTGGCTATTCTGAGAGAACCTGGAAGTTCCAGGTTTTCCGCTTTCTGTCTTTGGTGGCGGCCACGTGGCCATGTGGATCTTGGGTGAAAATGAAAAGACATTAGAAAGAATGTGGTGGGTGGTACCTGTGGCTCAAAGGAGCATGGCGCTGGCCCCATATGCTGGAGGTGGCAGGTTCAAACCCAGCCCTGGCCGAAAACTGCAAAAAAAAAAAAAAAAAAGAAAAAAAAAGAAAAGAAAGAAAGAATGTTGTTGTAGTTTTGTTACTGGAAGTTTTGTTACTGTAGTTTTGTTCAGTGAGTCTTTGTTCTTAGGAATTTTAGAATTGAGCCCGCGGGCCACAGATCAGTGATAAAATGGCATTTTGTTGGACTGAGGGGCATGCAGAGAGAGTGGAGAGTGCCAGAGCTATTGGTAGAGGGGTCATGTCTTGGAAAGTATTGCAGTTCAGGCAGTCCAGTGAGCTCTGGATGGCCCTTGAAAATCTGGGGAAGAGAATGTAAATCTTGTGCTGGATGAGACTATATCCATATAAGCAACAGGTCTCCAAGGTGAACAGCCTCTGGAAGGGGGGAGGAGGCCCAGATCAGAGGTTTCCTGTATAGGTCCTTTTTCTAGGGGTAAATATTTGGCCCTGAGAGATATTTTGGCCAGGACTTTGTAGATGGAAAAATACCTTTACAAACTGAAGGAGTTTTCTAGCAAATGAATGAATGCAGTGCCTCACCTTGGACAAGGTTATTAGGTCTTTGCTGCAGTTTTTGTCTGGGGAGAGGATTAGGGTGTGTGCTCCTTAGGGTGGAACCATCCAAAAGGTTTTGGGCTGCTTTGTTCATGACCTTGCTGGGGCTCAGAGGGTTTATGCCTGGAGGTGGAAGTCTGATGTCTGAGCTCACCTGAGCCTGAAAAATGGGGGTTCCCTGTCAAGCCCTGAGTGGAAAAATTCTGTATCAATATTACATCTCATAAAATGTCTCTCATTTGTAAAATGTAATAATTTGGTTGTTTAAATAGTTGGGAAAACTGAATCTTTGTCAAAGAATAAGATTCTTGCCTTTTTAAACCTTCTAATTATCAGTTTGGCTGAGTGAATGGGTGACTTTATGGTAAACTGGGATCCTGTTTTGTGGGAAGTGAGTTTTTGAGAGTTAGAAATTAGACAGAAAGGAGAATGGCATTGTGTAAAGAATCTTGTGTGATAAATTTTGTCCTGAAACAGAATGATTGTGTAAGAAAATGAAAGGCAGGCCAAAAATTAAAGAAAGTTTAGAATGTCTGTAGATTGTCTGTGCAGGTTAAATGAAGCTCATAAAAGAGAATTTGTGAAAGACTTTACATGTGATCCAATTGACTTTGTATTTCCTTTAAAATCTTTCGGCTTGTAATTTTGTTTAAACAAATGTTTTAGGTCTTTGATATTTGACAAACCTTCCAAAATAAAAACTCTAAATCTGAGGCTTGGTGCCCATAGGGCAGTGGTTGCAATGGTGGCCATATGCACCAAGGCTAGCAGATTCAAACTTGGCCCAGGCTAACAAAAACAAAACAAACAAACAAACAAACAAAAAAAAAACCACACACACAACTCTAAATTTGGTCTTCTTGAAATATTAAGACCACTGAAAGTCATGGGAAAACAAATTAAACTTATTTGATTCATTAAAAATATATAGGAAACATTGTCAAATATGAAATGGTGATTAATTTTGTGTGGGTTATAGTTATATATGTGTTCCAATATTATAAAGCACTTGTCTGTCCTGATGTATAAAGCATTGGTCTGTCCTAACGTATAAGACATTGGTCTTTCCTAACATATATTGTTGGTAATAATTTTAATTCATCTAAAAAACAAAGTGTTTTTTGTTTGTTTGTTTGTTTGTTTGTTTGTTTTATTTTGTTATGTAACTGGCTGAGTTTAAAATTAAGCCTAAAAAGAAAAAAATATATATTAAAAGAGGCTAACGAATTCTCTCAAATTCAAATTTCTGATGTGTTTGGAAATTTAATACCTTCGGACTAAAAGCAGATTTTTAGAACTTTCATTGGAAAGTTAACATGTCTATGAGTATTGCTAACCTAACTTCAACAGGACAGAAATCAGTTACGTGGAACTGGGCTAGTTTGTAATGGCTTTTTGTTCGAAATATTGTTGATTCTTTCTGCGTTCTGTTTTACAGAAGTCAAGAAAATAATTTTGTGTCTTTTGAGCTATTTGTAGCTTTTCAAGCAATGTATGTACTTATGAGCAGAGTTTGAAACATGTTTTTTTTTTTTCTCTCCTTGATTCCTCCAGAATTTGAAAGCCATTTGTAAGTATTCTTAATTTCTAACAATACAGTTATTTGCATAAGTTCAATAAGAATTTGTTTTGTTCTATAGGACATGATGGAGGCACTGGTTATTTTACCAAGGTTTTGGCTGGAATGGCATTTCCAGAGGTGTCCAGACTGCATTAAGGAATTAAGGTTGACTTTATAAAAGGCCAATAAAAAAAGCCCTTTGGAAAACTGGACAGATACCCATCAGTAACATTTCCTGATCTGTGGTAAATAAAGAAGGTCACTTGCTGATGGGTCCGGAAATCGAAATGTGCTTGGGAACCTCAAGAGAAGAGGGATTTACCCAATGCATACAGGTATCTAATGGCACAGATGAAACCTGGGCTCTGAAAGGCTTTCAAAAAGTCCAGCCTGAGATTCCTTATAAAAGGTTTCAGCAAAGCCAATTTTAAAGGAAAGAAGAGCCTAGATGGCTAATAATTATTCTTACTGCACATTATGCAAATAATCAGACCCAGTGTACTGAAGGTACAGTTTATTTTGGCAAATAAGTTAGTTCTACTATAATTTGCCTTTAGTAAAGAGAGAAATTGGAGAGATAAAAATGATTCAAAGAGAAAAGAGGCTGTGACCTACCTTAAATCCCAGCCTTGTCTGCACTGTCAACTCATAAAATGAGACATAACTGTTTTACTAAATTGATCTGTTAAAGGGGACTAAGAGACTGACCAAAGAGTATAGAATTATATGCAGTAGTTATATTTACTCTGAAGGCTTAAGACTCCAGAAAGGTCTCCTGTTGGCTATACTGGAAAAACTTGTGCAGTATTAAATGTTATCTAGAATTTCCCAGTAAATGGTGTGACTATAACACTGCATCCTACTGTGCCTAATCCATATACTCTGCTGTGTCTGCTGCCAGCAGAAGCCAAGTGGCCCACTTGTCAGGACTTTAAAAATGCCTTTTTCAGTATAAGGCTGGCTCTGGGAAGACAGAGGCTGTTGCTTTCCAGTGGGAGAGACCAGACATGGAAACTGCAATCCAGTACACATGGAACAGGTTGCCACAGGGGTTCAAAACATCCATGATTTTTAAAAAAGCACTGGCTGACCTCCAGAAATTCCCAGCTGAGGAATTAGAATGTGTGCTATTCCAATATGTTGATGACCTCCCTTCAGGACATCCTACCCAGGAAGGCTGTGCCTGAGGCATGGACTGTCTTTTATGACATCTAGAGGTATGTGGCTGTAAAGTATCCAAACGGAAGGCCCAGATTTGTCAGTAGCAAGTACATGATCTAAGATTTACAATCCAGCAGGGGTAGAGGTATCTAGGCATGAAATGGAGGCAGTTTATTAATTGCCTCTTCAGTCCCACAAGCCAAAAGCAGGTTTAGAAAATCTTAGGCCCGGTCAGCTTCTGTCGCCTTTGGATTCCCAACTTTGCCATCTTGGCTGTCTTGGCTAAGCCCTTGTATGAGGCAACTAAAGAAGAAAAAGGAGAACCCTTAGAATGGGAAGGAAAACAGGAACATGCCTTCTCCCAGCTAAAGATGAGGGTGATACCAGCCTTGGACAGTTGCAAACTGGGACTTGCATGTAGATTGAAGCAGTTTTATGATGGTGCAAGATGAGTGGTGGGCTGGGTATGCAGAGGTTACCTTAACAGAGACTGTAGAGACTAAGCTCCTACTCCAAGGAACATTGGCTCAAAAGGCTGAGTAATTGCCTTGACTCGAATCTTAAAACTAAGTCAAGGAAAAAATGTGAATGCTTTTCTGACTCTCCAAGTATGCAGGACATTGTACAAGGAGAAGGGAGAATTAAATTCTGGGGAAAGAGACAATAAGTATCAGCAGGAGATACTTCAGTTACTAGAGGCATTATGGAAACTCTGAAAGATATCAGTGATACACTGTTGTGGACATCAAGGAAATACTTCCACCATCACTAAAGGGAAGACTAGGGTTGGTACTGAGGCAAAAAGGGCTGCATCTCAACCATACCAGGTGTTGCGAGTGGCTCCCCTCATCCCGTGGGTTCCGGAGCTCACCCCTATCTACTCCTGGGAGGAGAGGGAATGGTTGGCAGTGGAGGGGAGCCAGGAAGCAGAGGGAGGATAAATAAAGATGCCAGACAGACAAGAAGCAGTCCCCCAGATTCTAGGAGCCACCGTGGTGACAGGAGTATTTGATGAAGTTACTGGGCCAGTACTTCTATGTCTCCCACCTGGCAGCCCTAGACAAAACTGTCAGTCTACAGTGTGTCACCTGCAGCCAGTTCAATGCACGCCAAGTACTGACAGTACCCCCTAGGAATCCAGTCGTATGGAGCAACGCCCTTCGAGGACTTCCAGGTAGACTTTACTAAAATGCCCAGATTTAGAGGGAACAAGTACTGGCTTGTGATGGTCTATCAGACTTGGAATAGGTAAAAGCCTTCCCAACTGGGATAAAAAGGACTCCTAAAGTAGTAAAAATATTGCCCAGAGAAATCATCCCATGGTTTAGATTGACACTCTGTTTTAAATTTGACAATGGGCTAGCCTTCATAACAGAACTAGTGCAAATAATAAGCTAAAGCTTTTAATAACTTATAGGCCTCAAAGCTTAGACAGGGTAAAGTGCATGAACAGTACCATAAGATAAAGGGCATGAACAGTACCGTAAGAACAGACATTGGTAAACTCTGCCAGGAAGCAAAACTTAACTGGATGCAGGCCTTACCACTGGTGTTGTTCAAAGAGGCCTCTGTCAATCCTCTGCAATTTAGCAGGAACTCCTAAAATAACTGGGAAAGACTGAACTGAATAGACAAAAACCCTAGAAAGAGTAACAAGGAAAATCTCCTCTGGGGTAATTAACTGTGTTCTGTTTAGTCATTTGTGTCTGTATATCCTTTCTCTCTGGAATATCAAGGGGACCAAGTCTAGGTCCAGAATCAGAACCTGGTCCCCCTGAAACCAAGGTAGAAAGGATTTTACACCATCATTCTGACCACACGCACAGCAGCGAAAGTGAAAGAAATACTCACCTGGAATCATCATAGCTGGCTGACTAGGGCTTCACTGTCCTTTGGAAAGTAAAGGTAACTTTTAAGACAATCAACATGCCCTGCTCCAGCCACATACTGAGAGCTGGCTGGTCAACACACCGATGAAGCCTGAGGAAACTCCTCAACAGACTTGTCTTAATTGGACTTTAGACTTTGGGAAAAGGAGAGAAAATGTCACAGGAAAAAGTAAAAACTCGTGTGTATATTAGCCCACAACTACAGTACTATTAAGGCCTGAGTAGGGAACCCAAAAAGAGTCTCAGTCCCTAAAACCTCAGGGCTAAAAAGTAATTAATATTGGCACCTACAGAAACAAGCTGATATTGAGACCCCAAATTAAAATATATTGGAGTCTCAAAAGGGGGGAATGAGAGAGGATACCCAAGAAGAATGAGGTCAAGAACAGGTCTTCTTGAGGAGACCACAAGGATACACCTGCAGGGTCCTCTTCATGGTGACTCAGCTCTTGGGAATGTATAACCTGAACTACATAAAACTTGGAAATTTCCAAGTTCTGTGAAAGCCTGTAGTTGTGTAGGGGCTGGAATAGCATCTCCCACTTGATTCAAACTGATCAATGAGAAGGGTACCTGTGAGGTGGAACTTTTTGATGGTCAATAAAAATGGAAAGACCAAGGCAATCGGAGAGCATGGCTATTTGGAATTCTTCTATGCTGTAAGTTCCCGGCTGGTGAATAAAGCCCTTCCTCTTATAAACATGGTGTTTGGGTGCTCTTTCTCTCCATTGGGCCTTGTCTTCCTGCAACAAGATTACTGGAGGATTTTTCCTGACTTCATAGATTAGACCTTAAATGAAGACTTAACTGCAAAAGAACCTTTGTGCCATAAAGTAGCATTGACTTTCTTATGCAAAGTCCTTTAAACCTTCTTCTGTCCACCATCACTAGACAGATCTCCCTAACCCTCTGGGAATATTTATCATTTCTGAGTATATCATATTTCCAAAATAGTTGTCAAGGAAAGCAAAGCAGAGAGATATAGCAGTGCCCTAGATAGCCCAATTATTGGAATACATTGGACATCTAAGGTCTGAGTACCTAAGAATCAAATAATATAAATTTGTATATTATCTATACAAATAGATAATAAAAAGTGTGAAAAGTTAACCCAAATTTTATTCATATTTTCAGAAAATATATCTTCTCATGGTTATCTCTGATTCCAGGAGCTTGTTTCTGCTGAATTGTGTTAGCCTAAACATAGAACTGAGACCCTTCCTTTATGTGTATTTACGTACACAGAAACACAATCAAAACATTAATAAACATATTATAATCGGTGACTTCCAAATCAACCCCCACTGTCTCCTACCTTTCAGCATTTCATGCTCTGTGTAATCTGCTCCCATTGAGGTTGAGCTGAACCTAGTAACTGCCTTCTAACCAATTAAGTACTGAAAATGTGATGGGATATGAATTCTATGACCAGGTAACAAAAAATTTTGCCTTCCATCTCTTTGGAAGACTGTCTCCTGCTTTCTGAACTACTCACTTTGATGAAACAAGCTGCCAAACTGGAGAAACCATGTGTCAAGGAACTGAGGGTGACCTCCACAAAACAGCAATTAAGTAACTGGTGGCTTCAGCCCCACAGCTTGGAAGAAAATTTTTCACCATTTGGAACTTCAGATAAGATCTCTGCCCTGAGCAACAGCTTGATTGCAGCCTTGTGACAGGCCCTGAAGCAAGGGACCCAGCCAAGCCACGCCCAGACTTCTGAACCATGGAAACTATAAGATAATCAATGTATACTCTTTTAAGCTACTAATTTTTGTGGTAATTTGTTATGCAGCAATAGATAACTAATACACATACAAACAGAAAATCAGATACGCATACATCCTTTATTTTTAGTATGCTTTACTGGAAACTTGGAAAGGTATTTGGGCATTTAAAAAAAAAAAAAAAAAGAATTGCATCAGGAGATCCTCTTGCCTCAGCCTTCCCAGTGGCTGGGGTATTTTTTAGAAATGGGGTATCATTCTTGCTCAGACTAGTTTCAGGCTCCTGGACTCAGGTGGTCCACCTGCCTCAGCTTCCCAGCATGTGGGGATTGCAGGCATGAGCTACCATGCCCAGCCTTAGAAACTGGATTTCTTGACCCTAAACTCTATACCAGGCATCCTCAAACTTTTTAAACAGGGGGCCAATTCACTGTCCCTCAGACCGCTGGAGGGCCAGACTATAGTTTAAAAAAAAAAAAAAAAAAACTATGAACAAATTCCTGTGCACACTGCACATACCTTATTTTGAAGTAAAAAACAGAATGGGAACAAATACAATTCACATCGCTTCATGTGGCCCACAGGCCGCAGTTTGAGGATGCCTGCTCTATACTTACCAACATTGAGTCACTGGTGCCTGGTGCCACATCTTCCAGATGTTGACCACCACCAGCAGTTCCTCTGATTCTATGATTAACAATAAGAAAATCAATGACATTTAGGAAGCACTGTTACATTTATTGTTTCACCTGGTCCTTACCATCTCATATACTTGGGTACATGTATTTATTCTTTCTTGAAATTGTTGTCAGTTGCTGTATTTAATGGGACTTCACATGTCATTAACTTTGCTAACTCATTAAACCTATTCAGATACATGAAGTTAATAATAAAGATTAAAAAATAAATGCAAATTGATACAGGATATACTCAGTCTTTCAGCAGCCTACTATGAGGACTTTGCTTTGCTTTAGTTTTGTTGGGGGGATTCTTATTGTTTTTATTTATCTAATAGCTCTTTCCTCACTCTTTTTCATTTCTCTTGACTGACTCTGTACTTTCAGATTTTACTTAAGCTCTTTCCAACTCCTACTTCCAGTTTATCTCCAGATTCTTTTGTCTTCAATATACAGATTAATCAAGAGCTCTACTACAAACAGTCATTTCAAAAACAAGATCTAGCTTCTTAATTACTCATTTATTTATTCAGAAATCATTTAATAATAAGTCAAGGCAGTATTTTCAGTATTAGGTTTACAGTGGAAAATTAAAAACATCTGGTTCATGTCTTCATGTCACTTATGGTCAAGTTGGTGGAGATAAACATTAAACAGATAAATAAATATATAAATGAATAACTGCAGAACAAGTAAGAGCTTAGAAGATAATAAGCATATACTGTGCTGGAAATGAAGGGAGAAGACTTACTGAGACACTTTTTCATTAGCCCCAGAAAACGTTTAGTTTGAGATTTGAAGAATGAGAAACGAGGGAGGAATACCTGGGATAAAGGCTTTACAGGATAAAGACTGTGAATAGAGGCTCTGAAGGAGGACAGAGCAGGAGGTATTCTAAGAATTAAACTGTAGATAATTGGCTGGTACAATAATGAGAAAAAGAAAGTGGTTCAAAATGGAGCTGGAGAAGGAAGCAAAAGCCCAAATCCTCAGGGTCCTGTAATTCCAGGTCAGGAGACTGCGTATCATTCTATGTACAGCATGATGCCAGAAGTGCTCGAGTGAGAGAAAGATAAGACTCAATTTACCTTTTTAAAGAACCTCTGTGGTTGCTATGAGACATAAAACAGAAGCATGTGAACCAGTTAACAAACAACTAAAATGAATAATAGAGAGAAGTTGGTGTAACAGATACAACAGTAGAAATGGAATTGAGAAAAGATAGACAGGTTCAAAGATCCTGGTAGAATCAACAGGTTTGGTAAGGGAGATGAAAGAATAAAGATAACTCTCAGATTTCTGAATAATCCATAATGCAGTTGTGATCATATGCAGTATGTCCTTTTGCTTTGTTACCTGGGAAAATGGAACTCTATTAAAAAAAGAAGCAAAGTTTTCAGAACCTATATTGATATTTGGTCTTTTTTCATTATCTTCCATTGAAGTACTTGGTTTCAAATTGCATTATGTATTACAGTGGCACATCATTGCTGTTCACTGTTCCTATTTTACATAAATAGATTGCAAAAAACTTTTGGCTTTAATTATTTAAATTATATCTTGTTGCTCCCTCATGTGCAGTGAAGCAATATGATATAATTTGTCAAGAAAGGAAAATTATAGAAAGGGTCATGTATCACAGATGTTCCAAAGAGATCTTTAGCCCAACACATCACATAGCTGTTTTTTTGGCACTTTTTAATGTGTTAAACATTTGGCTAATGCCACTGCTGAATCTTCAGAAATTTCAAGACAGGTAAGTTTGATGTTCCCCAATTATATTAGGATATAGGTAAAGACGTTAAACGACACACTTCCAAGCAGAAGGAAGAATTGGCCTCAAAGCTAGGAGAAGCCCCCAAAGTAACTTAGTCTTCATTATATAGTCATTATTTTCAGAAGATATAAAATATCATTCATTGATGGTGTGAAGTGGTTGGAATTCAGGGAGGGATTCTGAGAGGGTAGATGAGTGCGAGGGGGAGACGTCTCTGTTTCATAGTAACTGTACACCAGGCCTCCTAACATGCAGCCTTGTTTCTTATTAACCATCTGCAAGATCCTGTAGGTAAAACTATAAAAGAATTGCACCAGCTTGACAAAACAATGATTCTCTGCTTATTAATCAAGAGGAAAAGAAAAAAATCACTTTACTGACAGAGCAGTATTAACTTCATGGATTCTTTGAAAGTAGAGCTATGGAGAAATTTAGTTGCTGCATGAGAAAACTAGAGGATAAAGGAACATGTAAAAGGGTGGGTCGGAAATCTGACATCAGAATTCATCCATGCAAAAATACAGTGAAAAGCCTGCTTTTCCTTATGCATCCTGAGTGCATTACTATTCTAACTTCAGCATGTATCAGAATTACTGGAGGGTGCTTGTGAAATATGCTTAATTCACTGTATTATACCCCAAGACTCTGTTCTAGTAGGTCAGGTCTGGGTCAGAATTCAAGAATCTGAGTTTAACAGCTTCTAATATAGGCAGAAGTGCAAGGTTGATTTTTTTACCATAATTCTGGGCACACAGCCCAAGAACTGCAGCTGCCTGCCCGGGTGAACACTCTCCTTCCTTCCGCCAGTGACATCTTCCTGAGAAAGCAGACAGGTTCTAAGCATCTCATATCATCCCTGTAACCTCCCTTGTGAAACATTTCCTGAGTTCCCCTAAGCTAAATGAATTGCTTAGAGCTTCCAAAGCTCTGTTTAATTCTTTTATTATAGCATTTATCAAATTACATCATAATTATCTTCTCTGTGACTCATTCTCCTATCAAAATATGAGCAACTTAAATATAGTGGGTTCATTTCCATATCTCTGGGATCCAGCACACTTCTTGGCACAAAGAAGGCATGGAATTAAATTTTTTTTGCATCAAAGAAAGTATAAAAGAACAATGAATTAAAGCATGAGAGGTCTTAGTTAGTACGTCAGGGGCACCCAGAATATTAGCAACTACACTTGATCCTTGAACAATGTGGGATTAGGTACGTTAACCTCCTGCACAGTGAAACATTCATGTATAACATTTGGCTTCCCTAAAACTTTACCACAAATAACCTTCTGTTGAGCAGAAGCCAGTAAACAATTAACACATTTTGTATATTATATGTAGTGTAAGCTATAGTCGTACAGTAAAGTAAGCTAAAGAAAAAAACATGTTATTAAGAAAATAATAATAAGCAGGCAAAGGGGTTCAGGCCTACAATCCCAGCACTTGGGGAAGCCAAGTCAAGAGAATCACTTGAGACCAGGAGTTTGAGGCTACAGTGAGCTCTGATCAGGCCACTGCACTCCAGCCTGGACAGTACACTGTGTCTTAATAAAAAATCATAAGGAAGAGGAAGTATATTTACTATTTATTCCTTATGTGGAAGTGGATCATCAGGGTCTTCACCCTGGTCATCTGCATGGAGGAAGCTGAGGAGGAAGAGGAAAGGGAGGGCTTGCTGTCTCAGCAGGGGCAGATGCAAAAGAGGAAATGGAAGAGGAGGCAGAAGAAATTTAACCCTGGTATAAATTTCATTGAGAAAAACCCACGTATGAGAGAAGTGACCCGTTCCAACCCATGCTATTTAACAGTCAACTGTACATGGTTTAGCTAGACGAGAAGGTGTTTTACTCTGCTTGGGCTGCCATAAAAAGCAACATCAACTGGATGCTTCAACAACAGAAATGCATTGTTCACAGTTCTGGTGGTTGGGCAAAGTCCAAGATCAAGGTAGATTTCCTGCTGAGGCCTCTTCTCTCTGTTTGTGGGCTGCCACAATTGTGCTGCTTACTCACATGACTTATTTGTATGTTCTCGGGGACAGACAGAGAGTAAGCTCTATGGAATCTCTTCTTAAAAGGGCACAAATCCCACCAAGAGGGTTCTACCTCATGACCTCACCTAACCCTGATAAACTCCCTAAATCCCCATCTTTAAATATGATCACAATGGAGCTTAAGATTTCAATACCTGGGGGGGAGGGGGACACATTCAGTCCTTAACAAAGAATAATAAACCGGGTGTCCGAAACTTGCTCTTGGGCTTAGCGTCTTCATTTAGTATAATGTTAAGCCCCTCAGAATCCCAGATGCTACATCTATAAAATAAGAATTTATTTTCACCATCACCATTATTGTTAAGAAAATATGCTGAAAGGGCTCTGAAAATAGTAAAGCATCATACACATTAAGGTGAGCACAAGGTCCTATTCAATTTGGAGGCTGCCGTGGTCTGTGAAAATCTCCTATACAGCTAGCACACCACGCAGACACAGCAGGACTGGCCATCCGTAAAGCTTGCATTTTCTCTCTTAGACATTTTTGCCATGGTATTATTTTTATTAACTTATTTGAACAAGTTGATAAACATAATTTAATCAGTATGGCAATTGCCATTAGCTTTGTTTGTAGGCAAACTTTAATGAGAATGCCGAAGGAAATTTTGCGCTTTCTGTTAGCTCTCGTTTGTATTTTTGGGCAGTTATGACACATGGTTGGCTCCGCAGAGGGAGGCTCGTACTGAATAAAACCTGATCCATCCCCCCAGTGGTATGCCAGGGCAAAACATCCTCTTTTTTTCTTTTTTCCTAAAAGGAAATTTATACTACAGTGTCCTCTCAGGCTTACGCAGCACAGGGAATAACAGAGAGGATATATATTCTTGGAGAGTGGCAGGAAGGAGGGTGAAGGGACAGAACTGGCTTGGAGATGCTCAAGTTCCAATCTCTGCATTAGCCTATTACCCAGGTAAGCAACTTGGCAGCTTGGAGAAAGGAGAGGGGGGAGACACTGTCATGAAAGTGCATGAGGTGAACGCTGGCGGTGATTACCTCTGGGTGCCTTGTTGGAGCAAAGGGAGCAATAAAGAAAATGAGGCAAACTGGAAGGACTGACAAGAGCGGGCATTGCCAGAAAATTGCAGGATGTGTAACTAACGAGCTGTGGCTGGTCCTCTCCTTGCAAGGTCAGGGACTTGTTCTCTTGCATTCTCCTGGCTGCTCTGGTATATTAATTGCCTCCGTGCAAGCTGCTCTTCCCTTCCTCTGACCACTCTCTGCTATAGGTTATGCATGGAGAAAGGGAAACAACGCTTTGGGAGAATTTTCACAAAATTGTCCTCAATTTTATCATCTCAACACACAGTACATTTAGTCTTCTTAGCTCTGAGTTTGTTAGTTCATGATATACCATTTTGATCTCAGAGTAAGGCAGAGAAAGCCACTACTCAGAGCATTCCTACTACACTTACAGGATAAACACGTTCCGACCACTGCCCCACAGGCCTAGCCTACAAGTGCCGCCCACAGAGGTGGAAACAAGCAATCCCCACAGACTTTCTGCAGACAACTTAATTTGCTATGTTTATTTCTATCCAAAATTACCCCATGCTCAGTATTTTCTCACACAAGGAAAATGGCAGTGACAGTAATGGCAAAGAGGTACAGCAAATTCTTTTTCAAAGCAAGATGCAGTTAAAACTTTAAGTCAAAAGTCATAATTATAGGTTCAGGACTTCTCACTGTTTTCAAAACTTCCACATCTGCGTGAAGTGCTAGAAAAGCAAGGTATCCTAATTTGGAAAAACTGATTCTAAATTTAACCTGCCCTTGCTTGTTATTCTGCATCTCACTTTTTAAGGAATAATTTTAAAAATCTAGAAAGCAGATTATCACTGTTAGAACTACTGTTTTTTAAAAATAATTTTAGGTTGTGAGATTATATCTAAGACTATCACCATTTTTGCTTCATTCTTTAGAATGAATTTTCATGTCTTCATTTTTCAGTGCATTTTTTCTACAGAAGGATTAAGCACCATGGTTAACTGGAATTGATGCTGGGGTGCTCCAAATTTTTCTTTTGAGTCATCTCTCTTTATTCTATTTTGGCCTCTTCTTCTTGTCTCTGCAAAATACTCTTCTCTTCAGTTGTTATCTTGTTGAGTTCTGTAGTCTCTTCAATATTGAAATGTAGAAAACTGTGTACTGAGACTTCCAGAGTTTAGAGAAAGGACTCAGTAACAATGCAGACATAGAGGCAAGACAAGGAGAGTTTCAATTTAAACACAACTCTCTTACTAGTGAGAGTCCTCTCATACCTCCAGGTTTCTTCCACCTGATTCATGATGGTGGCATTGGGAGCACCTCAACAAGTTTCCATAAAGCTTGGCTTCCTAACTGCCACCTATGTGGATGGTGTAGTGAACTCCTGTAAGCTGGTAATATCCTCAGCACTGCCTGCCTATCCACTAAAGCAAGGACAGTAATATTTTTAACTATCCTATTTTTTTTCTATGATTTTTCTTTATCCTATAAATTATACACTCAACAAAGTATATAAAGTATCAATTATATGCTACATATATGTTTTTATCCTTTAAAAGTAAATATTAATTATTTGTACTTTTCAGAAATTTACAATCAAGTGGATAAGAAAGGCATAAACTGATCTATCCAGTATAGAAACAAATACCATGGAAGCACCTTTAGAAATTCAGCACAGTGCCCTGTAATAAATATGGATAGGAATTGCTCTAATTGGGAAAAAATAAAAGTGAAATCAATAGTTACTACCTTGTACTTATACAGGCAAGTTCATGTGTCTTCTGCAATGATATCACAATAAAATTGGAACTCTACTCTTGTACCCGACATTGTTTCTTTAAAATCTAGCTTTAAGCTATCACCTGCATTCTCTAGCACAATGGATGCTCTTAAATCTTTAATTAGTTATCTAGTGCTTCTCTGAGTAGACCAAGCACATCCATTCCATGACCCATTTATTGTGTGTTTCTGGAAGTACTGATGACTGCCATATTCATCAGTACCTGAAAAGCAGGCACAGAATCCCCACACTAAGATATAGCACCTTCCTCACCTGATAAAATACCTCTCATTCCAGGGAGCAGAGACTGTCAAACAGTAAGAGCTGAGTCATCAAGGGAAGCAAGGAAACCAAGGGCTAGCTGATGCAGCATGTTGCTTGCCACCTACATAGAAGAGACCCCACCAGCAGACGGAAGGGCCACAGAACAGTCTCCTGCAAAGAGCCAAGGCAAAGAAAGGAATTAAACAAGGACCTGTGGGGATGAAGAGAAGTGAAAAGATTTGAGAAATGTTGGAGGACATAGAAAAAAAATATATTATGGGAAATAATCTAGCGCTGGGAAATGAGAAGAGAAAGTGAAAAACATAAAAAGCCTAGGTTTCAAAAGTCTGCACAGTATGATGGATGTTAATGGTGCCAAAAGAGAAGCAGTTTGAAGAAGGGACAAAGAGGATTAGGATTTCACTCTGAACCATGCTGGACTTGGAGGCATCTGTGCAACATCACATGACATAATCTCTAGAAAACATGGACTCTGAGCTCAACACTGTGCAAAATTAAATTAAAGAAATCTCCCAGCCAGAATTTTAGGTAGAAAAGAAAAATAGAGCAGAAATTTCTTAAATACTATCTGAGCTTTATATTATTCAATTATTCAAAATTACATGTTCTGAAAATTTATAAGCTATGATCCATACATAATGCCTCTGCAGTTTCAATTTCTCATTCCTTTGTTTAAATTTATTAATCTACTACTATGTGCTAGATGTTAGGCATAGAACAAGAGCAAGACGTAATCCTGTTACATTTGTCCTTAAAATCAAGATGCACAGAAACACCATAGGAAATGCCTTTTTGACATAAAAGCTGAGAAGTGTTTCCCTCCCTTTGACATGAGCTGCAGCTACAGAAACACCTCTAGGACCAGATTAGTGGGTCCTAACTACAACTTCACCACCTGCTGGATAAGGTCAGACGCTTTCTTAAACTTCCTGTGCTGCTTTTCGCCCATTCATCTTAAAAGCAACAATGATAAAAGTTACTCTTTCACAGAGTACTCAGATTAAAACAGAGCACCTGGAAGGCTTTGTGGCCCACAGGAAATGCTATACAAGTGTCAGCCATTATTGGTGCTACCCAAGTACATTCAAAGAAAACAAGCCCATGAAATTAGAGCCTTGCTTGTATGTTGTTTGGTTTCAATCTGTCTTTTACTTAGGTGGGGAGATTAAAAAGAAGAGTGTTTACATTAACCAAAGTAAAAGATAACCAGTAATTTGGTAAGATTATGAAAGACATTTTGCATGGAAAACACCACAGGCCTTTGGTATACTACTGTGACTCATTAAAAAATAATAATGACTGTAGTAAACATTAAAAAATACCTGTTAAGTAAATGCAGGAATGGATGGCAAGCTCAAGGAACCACATACAAAGATAAGAATATGCTCAGCATCTCCAACTGGTCTAGAAAAGAGATTAAGGTAAAATTGTTGAAATTGGAACTAGAGGTTCCAAAAAGAAATTTATTAAAAGAAATTCACTCAGAGGAGAGAAAAAAAAAAGATGAACAGAGAAGACTGTGAAATCTGCACACTGAAGAAAGCGTGTATGGCTCAAGAAGCAAACTTAATACCAACTGTCTCATCTGTAACTTAGGAGACAGGGATAAAGACTCAGGAGAAAACATATCTCACTAGAAAATGTACAAGAAGGAGAAACTTACCATAAAGCCTTTGCTGACTTTGTATAATTGCCTGCCAGCAGGTGCCAGGCTAGTAGTCTGTGAATCCTAATTGAAACTGAAAAAAAATTAATTATAAAATTTTGAGCAATTTAAAGTTAATTTTACTAATATTGCACCATGAAACATGAAGCATTATGAAGACTCCTGATAAGGGAATAAAAGAGAAGATGAAATGCTGCATAATCATTTGATTCACCCTCAACTCAAGTTCAGCAGTTACATTCTAAACATGGAGCCTCTCAACACATCATGTTCGGGGTTCAGTGAAAATCAACGTGACAGTACAACAAAAAATCTAACCTTGAGACCACTAGTGAAAATGCAAACACCCCTGCTCTATAAAGAGAGAGGCTTTAAACCATGCTGATGCGAAGACAGTTGAACTACATCATTTCAAAGCACTCTGGTTTTATTAACTTCTTTGAACACACACTGGAGTTGAGCACTTTCAGCTGGTTTAGGCTGTGCTTATCTTCAATATTCTGTTTATTCTCCCTTCTCTTCCGTAAATAGTGGTGAAGTGTGATTCATTCTACTCCTAAAGGACTCCTTCAATCACAGCTCAAGTCCCAAAATGCAAGTATAACACTGGATCTGGAAAATGAGTTTGCTATGCTCTAGCATGAGCTAATGCTACCTATATCATTCAAAATGACTGGCCCACAGTCATGGATGTGATGGCTCCAATTAACCTGTTCCATAAATACTTTTTAGTGAAGTCAGGACAAAGAGATTAATGTATTTCAATTTGGAAATATTATTTGAAATTGACTGGACCTGGGAGAGATTAGAAATACTGCAATTGACCACACACATAAGAGTCATGAACCAATTATTAAACTGGCAGTGTAATAACTGAAAAACTATTCCTATCTTCCAAAGTGTCATCTATTGAAAGCCACTGAGGAAACTTAATAGGTTGCACATTTATTGAAAAGAGGCCAGGGGAAGGGGCAACAATATCTATCTATCTATATATATAGATATTCTTTGAAAAGATTGTGTGCTTTATAATCCCATAGTGAGTCCAAGGTAGAATTGACTTGAGAACAATATTTAGATTCTTCTTCATTATTGTGTTTTATAAATGCAGTGAATAAGGTATATTGGATATTTGTTTCTTAAAGGACACTGATTATTAAATGTGAAAATAAAAATTCAGTTTACTGCTAGCCTAACAGATTGGAAGATTTTGTATCTGCAGGAATCAATATTTATGGGACCTAACAGTTGTCTTAATGAGACTATCTTAATGAACCACCTACAGTAAATTAAATTGACCAAATAGTTCATTAGATTTGTCAGAGTTCAAAAATCAAATAAAAATGTACCTTATAGAGTTCAATATTAAGTTGGAAAATAGATTAGTTCCAATTATTTCACAATATGCATTAAAAAAGACTAACTGGCAATTATCTAAAATTTCTATTCATCCCCTACCAGATTCTTTTCCATGAGCTTTCTATGTGTTGTCCTCAAAGGTAATTCCTTCTGTGATTTTCACTTGGTAGCAAGTCATTAATAGAATGTCTTATTTGATTTTTATTGAACTTCAGGTATTTAATTTTTCCTTTGCATTCTTAAAATAATATCAGTATTTCTGATTCTTTCCATCAGAGAATTGTTAGGAAGGTCATGGAATGTCTCAGACAACTCATATTACTTCCCAGTAATTCACCTTGCTTCTTACTAACTTAGAATTGAAAAAAACTATTAAAAAATTCCACATCTATAAGCTATCGAGAGTACTGAAGTATAAATGTGCATCCCATCAACCACAAAAGGTTTGATAATTTCAAGTTAGAAGTTAAACATTCTCATAATTAAGAAATGGCCAAAGAGAATAATTGGTGGGACCACACCTATGATATATCTTACAAGGGTACATGTGAAACTTACTAAATGTAGAATATAAATGTCTTAACACAATAACTAAGAAAATGCTATGAAGGCTATGTTAACCAGTTTGATGAAAATGTTTCAAATTGTATATAAACCAGTACATTGTACCTCATGATTGCATTAATGTACACAGCTATGATTTAATAATAAAAAAATAGCCAAAGAACTTAAATCAATATTCACTAAGCATTCCCCAACTTTATCCCATTTCTAATATTATGTAGCTACTAATACAATAATATTTCAATAAAATCAAATTATTTCTGCTATACGAAGGTCTGACAAATAAGTTCATAAACTTGCCACTGTGTGCATATTTTGGCAACACTGCACAAACAACTCAGTAAGGTTTCTTGACCTTGATATATGTAGTATAAATCTCTCACAGTTGTGTTCATGTCAACGTATAGTGATAACTTGCTGAGTGGCATTCATTATTGTTGTGTTTTTATGTGCTGTCATGAGAATGTCAGAGCTTGAATTAGAGCAACAAACAAACATTCATAAATTTCTTGTTAAACTTGGTAGGAGTGGAAGTAAAATCAGGGACGTGTTAGCTCAAGTTTTTTGTGGGCTAACTATGAAGAAAATGCCATGAAGAAAACAGCAGTGTACAAATGGGGATTCTGCATTTTTCTACTTGGAGAGAAAGTGTCACTGATGAAAAGAGGTCAGAGTGGGCCATAAGAAGCAGAACTAATGAAAACATTGCAACATTTTGTCAAATTGTGCATCAAAATTGTCAGCTAAGTGTAAGAAGCATGGCAAATAAAGTAAACATCAATAGAGAAATAAGAAAATCTTAACTGAAAATCTTGGCCAACAAGTCATGGCTCTTTCATCACACCAATGCACCAGCACATATGGCACTATCTGTGAGAAGTTTTTAGACAGTAAGCAAATAATTGTTTGCTATTTGTACTGGAACACCCTCCCTACCCACCTGATCTAGCCTTCAGTGACTTTTTGCTTTACCCAAAGATTTAAAAAAATATTGAAAGGAACACATTTTGAGAATATCAAAGATAATATGACAACAGCTTTGATGGCCATTCCAGGAAAAGAGTTCCAAAATTGTTTTGAAGTGTGTATTAGGTGCTGACTTTAGTGCGTAGCTTCCCAACGGGAGTACTTCAAAGGTGACCATAGTGATATTTAGCAATGAGGTCTCTTATCACTTTTTCTAGGATGAGTTCGCTAACTTAATTGTCAGATCTTGTATACAGTAATGAAAAAAATAATATTGAAGGTCAAATAATACAACCACTAATACATGGCACAACTAAATTTGACAATCTATAATATCAATCATTTCGGGCAGTGCCTGTGACTCAAAGGAGTAGGGCACGCCAGCCCCATATGACATATGGTGGGTTCAAACCCAGCCCCAGACAAAAAAAAAAAAAAAAAAAAAAATCATTTCTAGTTTTTCAAGTTTGACCTAAGCTGTCATTCTAGACAAATTTGTTCTTCTGATGTACTTGTTAGATTCACAGCATGGGGTGATAGTATGTAAAGTCGCTTCATGGCCACTGCCCTGTTATCATTGTTTCAAAAAAGAAATTCATACCACGGGATTCAAAAAATCTATCTAAAATATTTCAAATGCCAAATTAAAGTGTTAAATACAAAAATATAAACACAAAATAATGCCAATATTACCATTTGTTATGGATTGAATAGTATTGCCCCCCAAAAGCTATATTAGGTTCTAATCCCCAGTCCCTGAGAATATGATCTTATTTTGAAATCCCATCTTGAGAGAGATAAACAAGTTAAAATAAAGTCAGTAGGCTGGACCAAAATCTGATATGAATCATGATCTTATAAAAAGAAGAAAGGTGAACACATAGGCAAACACACACACACAGAGAAGACAATGTGAATGGACACAAGAGGCATGCTGTGTGAAGATGTGGATTGGAGTGATGCATCAACAAGCCAAGTAATGCCACAAATTGCCAGAAAACCACAGAAGGGAGGAGAGGCAAGAAAGGGATTCCCTTAATAGTTTCAATAGAGCGTGGCCCTGCTGAGACCTTGATTTTAGACTCCCAGCCTCTAGAACTACTTACCACACAATAAGCTATTATTATAAGCTACTCAGTTTGTGCTACTTTGTTATCGTGGCCTAGAAAACTCATATGTTTTCCATTATGAAGTTAGTGTCAGAGCCCAGAAATAAATCTACACATTCATGGTCAATTAATTTTTGACAAAGGTGCCAAGTATATATACTTGGGAAAAGGAAGTCCCTCCAATAAATGGTGCTGAGGAAACTTGACATGCATATGCACAATATTGCAATTAGACCCTTATCTCTCACCACATAAAAAAAATCAACTCAAATGGATTAAAGACATAAGCCTGAGTATGACCTGACTTAAGCCTGACTTAACTCTGTGACTGGTGCCTATAAAACTACTTGAAGAAAACATGGGGGTGGGAGAGCTTCAGGACATTTGCCTGGGTAATAATTATTTTAATATGATACAAAAGGCACAGAAAACAAAAGATAAAATAGAAAAATTGGATTATATCAGACTAAAAATCTTCTGTACAGTAAAGGAAGCAATCAACAAAGTAAAAGATCTCAGCCCACATATCGGGAAAAAGTATTTTCAAAACATACATCTTAGTCAATTTTCTGTTCTTGTAACAGAATATCAGACTGGGTAATGTATTAAAATAAAAAAAGAAGAAGAATTTTATTAAGCTCACAGTTCTGGAGGCCAGGAAGCTCAAGAGCTTGGTACCAGCATCTAATAAGGGCTCTTTTTCCGCCTCATAACATGGCAGATGACATCACATGAAGAGAATGTAACAGCAAGAGAGTCACAGAGAGCTCATTTTTATAATGAGCCACCCTTCCAATAACAAACCCACTCCCGTGAGGCAGCATTAACACATACATGAGGACAGTCTTCATGAATCCACTAATCCATCCATAAAGGCAGAGGGATTGAGTTTTCAACACATGGTCTTTTGGAGGACACATTACAACCATGGCATCAATACATCTGATAATGGATTAATATCCAAAACATGTAAGAAACTCAAATAACTTAATGTTAAGAAAACAAATGACCAGACAAGAATTGACAAAGAATATGAACAGACATTTCTCAATGGCCAATACGTATATGAAAAAATGTTCAACATTACTAATCACCAGAAAAATGCAAAAAAAAAAAAAAAAAAAAACCCAAAATGAAATGGCTATCATCAAAAAAGCAAAGGATAACAAGTGCTAAAGAGCTTATGAGAAAAGAGAACTCTTGCAAACTATTAGTGGGAATATATAACTAGTATAGCAATTAAGGAAAACAACATAAAGGCTCTTCAGGAAATTAAGAATAGAAGTACCATATGATCCAGCCATCTCACTACCAAATATATATCCAAAGCAAAAGAAATCAAGATATTGAAGAGATGTCTACATACCCATGGTCATTGTATTATTCACAATAGCCAAGATATGGTATCAACCTAAGTGTCAATCAATGGATATATGCACAGGATGGAATACTATTCAGCCTTAAAAGGGAAGAAAACCCCGTCATTCATAACAACATGGATTGGAGAACCTTATGCTACACTAAGTAAAAATCAGCCAGGCACAAAAATATAAATGCTGCATGATCTCACTTATAAGTAAAAGTTTAACTTACAGAGGGAGAGTGTAATGGTGGTTAACAGGGGCTGGGCAGGTGGTAGAGGGAGAGAAGTTAGTCAAAGAATATAAAATTTTAGACAGACAGGAAATATAAGTTCAAATAAATAAAGCCAATATCCTTGGTATCAATCATTTCCTATAAAGCAGTTTGTTTTATTTTGCTTTGTTTTTCATGGAATTATATACCATTTTCCCTAGAGCAAAATGGTGACATAGAGGCAGAGAAAGGAAAAATAGGCAAAAATCGCAGACACCTGATAATCATATATTATCTTAGTAAAATACAAATTAATTTTTAAGTACAATAATAGGACAACTAAGATACATAAGTCTTGAAAGAAAGTTGTCATATGTAAAAGTTGATATAGATCCAAATTATAAAATCTTATTGCCAAGATATGGTAAAGATCTTAAACCACAAGTTCAAGTTGCCAGAGGAGATTAAGACTTAGGTCACCCACAGGTAGCGAGACTATTTTTTTCTCCTTTAGAATCATATCATGGATGTATTTTTAAAAATAGGAAAGTGAAATGAATAGGTATGTATTCATAATTTCCTGCAGAGGCTAACAAAACTACCTGCATGAACTTTATCACTTTTAGCAGGCTCCTATCAGTAATTTCATAGAAAAGAGGAATTGGCCATTCTTTTCTTTCAAAATAAATTTTGCATGTTAGCATAACCCTTCTCCCACTTCCTCACAATTTTCATGTTAGTAATAATTATATGGGTATTCAATGAGTCTGCTTTCATGCCAAATAATAAAAACAAAGCTGGTATGGGAACTACCATACAAGGATTTAATTCAAGCTATCACAAGACGAGGTCATGCTTGATCTCAGCTCCCAGAGGTGCTAACAGGCAACTTTCAATGGATTCAAATTATGGGTCAGATCATTAAACGAGCTGACTGACTCACTCATTCTTGCTATTAATAAAGAACTCATCTTGGAGATTTTCCGCACGGCTGTATGGATAACCTGAATTTATGTGGACCTCAGCAGTTCAAAGCCTGAATTCATTTTCTTGAAACAAGCAGAATCTGAAGTTTATTAGCATGGAAAAGGGTTCTCTTTTCATTAGATTATTCTGAAGTGCTGTCCATTACATAATATGCCACGCATGTGAAACCTTCAGAATAAAAATTGTGATTGCCACTCAATGAGGGAGTATTTCTAAGATGTGACAGATTTTATAACTATGAAGAAGGAAATATCTGCCTGTCTGGGTGTCTTAGCCTTTCAAACATGCTCTTTAAATTAAAATTATAGCACATAGAAAACTTCATTACTTGTTTCAGTGGTGGATAATTGTTTCTCCTCTTTGAATATGTGCCCTTTTCAAGATGAGTATCCTGGACTATACAGAGCTGAACAAGTGGCAAATGGGCTCTCTTTGATTTTCTGTTGGATGTCCTAAGGCAATTACCTATACACTATTATAAATTAGGGTACAAGAAACACTGACCTACATTTTAATTAAGCTTTAAGTAATTTTTTACTTATGTTTTTAATAATACAAAGAGGGGAAGTGACTTAAAATGTTTTTTCCTGCCAAATTTCATTTAAAAGACACTAAAGTAATCGATGGAAATGAGATGGAATTAATTTTATTAAAATGAACCTACCGCTCCATTTTAAAGAAATGATAAAAGATTAGTTCATGATCCTTAAAATTGTTTAAAAATTGAGGATGACTTAAGGGTTCATAGTCTTCTTTTATATTCTTATTTACCCATTTTTAATCCATTTATCAAGCAATTATTCTTCAGAGTATTAAGCCTATCTCATTCAATGGAGGTACAAAGATAAGCAACCTCCAACTCTAAATAATTTGAAAGTGCAAACAAACATGGAGAAATAAATTAATATTTTGTGCTAGAGGTTAAAAAGGACACATGAAAATGTACACTGGTAGTGCCAAGGGGTAGTCCCAGCATCTCAGTGCTAAGATAGTAAGAGAAAAGCCTTCACAGAACAGGACACAGTTGGTTGCATCATAAATGATGAATACGGCTTCAACAAGGAGGCCAAATAGGAAGGAACTCCTCACTGCAGATAAAACATCATGGTATACACAGTGGAACTTCAAAGAGCTCAATACCCTTGTAGGTTGTAAGTTATTGGAGATATAGAAATATTAGCAAGAGGGAAAGAAGAAACAGTTGAAGTCATGGAAGAATGAATGCAAAAGAGAGTGGACCTCCTTTCATCATTCATCAATATGATTGATGCCATTAAAGATTTTGTTAGGGCTAACATTTTTTTAATTGTTGGGAATTCATTGAGGGTACAAGAAACCAGGTGCAATTAGTGTGCAGGTATTAGGAGGCAGGGCTGCGGGATGTAATTAGGATTTCATGAGGTCATGGGAGTAAAGCCCTCATAAGTGGGTTTAGTGCTTTTAGAAGGATCATGAGAGGGCTCACTTTCCCTCTCTGCTTTCATGGGAAAGTACAAGATACTGGCAGTCTACAACCCGAGAGAGGGGTCTTGCCAGGATCTAACCACTGATACTTACACAGGACTGCATTTGTTAGGTAAAGTCCCTCTTATAATTGTGTCTTTCCCCCAAAAGGGTGTCAAACACCGAGACTCCCATCCCTCTCCCTCCTTTCCTCTCTCTGCTCTTCCTTCTCCCATCCCCCTCTCTCCTTCCCTTTCTCTGCTCTTTCTTTCCCCCATGCCTCTCCCTCCTTCTCTCTCTCCTGCTCTCCCCTTCCGCTCCACCGTGTACTAGGTCATTAATTGGACTCATATCAAAATTGAGTACATAGGATGATTTTTATTATTAAAAGATAACTCTGAACATTTATATGGAGTTAATGGACTGAGCATTTCTTCATGTCTCTTTCTTGGCTAAAAGGACCCAAAAAGTTGTGTTAGAAAAATAAAGCCCTACTACTAAATAAAAATGGAAAATAAGTGGCAAAGGTAAACCAGAAATGTTAAGAACACATACAGAAAGAAAAACATCAAGAGATAGTCCTTCGAAGGTAGATGCATTAGTTTGCTAGGGCTGCCATGACAAAACACCACAGAGCGGATGGCCTACACAAATGAACTTATTTTCCCACAGTTCTAGAAGCTGTAAGTCCATGAACAAGACAGCAGCAGGTTTGGTTTCTCCAAAGCCTCTCTCCTTGGCTTATAGATAACTACATTCTTCTTGTGTCCTAATGGTCCATCCTAGTGAGTTTGGGCTGCTATGGTAAAATACCATAAACTGGGTGTCTTGTTGACAACAATAATCTATGTTTTGCAGTTCTGGAGACTGAAAATCCCAGATCAGTGTGCCAACATGGTCAGGTCCTGGCGAGACCCCTCTCCTGGGTTGCAGACTGCCAACATCTTGTACCTTCTCATGAGGTACAGAGAGGCAAAGTGAGCTCTCTTGTGATCCTTCTAAGAGCACTAAACCCACTTGTGAGGGCTTTACTCTCATGACCTCATGGAATTTTAATTACACCCTGCCTCCTAATACTTGCACATTGACAGTAGGGGCTCAACATGTGAGTTTGGGGGGGGGGTCAGACTTTCAGTCCACCACACTGCCTTTTTTATGTGTGCACACCCCTGGTGTATCTTCTTTTTATACAGACTCTAGTTATATTTATTGCATTAGGGCCCCAATCTTATGATCTCATTTAACCCTAATTACCACTTCAAAGGCTTTATCTTCAAATATGGTCATATTCTTAGGTACTAGGGCTTAGAACTTCAATATGAATTTAAGTAACTCAGTCTGTAACAGTAAGGTAGTGCGAGGGCCTCTAAGGCCAGAGACAAGGGTTATATCAAAAGGGTTAGAGTCTAGAGAGGCATATCATCCTTTTCCCTTCGGCAATCAGTGTGTACAGTGAGCTATTAAGCAGCTGCAAACAACTAAAAAATGAGCAAAGTTGCTCAGATCAAAAAAGGTCATGATACCACAGAGTATAACCTCTAAGAAGAGCAAGGAATCCCCATTTTCAGAAAGTAGCTTGTAATGATCAGACAAGAAGCAGAATATGCATAACTAAAGACTGAGTTAATGCACAAAGGTTATTAAGTCAATAAATTCTTCCAAAAGTCTTCACAAACAAACATAGAGATGTAATGTATACAAGGATAATTAGATGTGGCAGAGGTTATGTTTAGAAAACTCAATATATGTCTAATTGGAATTTTAGAAAGAACTTTGGGGGAGGGAATATAGGGAGGAAATTTCAGGAATAATATCTTTTTATTAAATCCCAGAAATGAAGACAAATGGAAGAATCAAAGAAGAATTAAAGGCAGCTACTGAGTTCTAAAGACAATGCAAATAAATCCACAAACAGACACCTTGTGGTGATATTTTAGAATCCCCAAAATAAACACACATTTCTTAAAATCTTCTAGTAAAACAGAAAAAGAATAAGCAGATTAGATTAGATTTAAGGATGCCAGATTAAATACAGGATGACCAGTTAATATATAAATTTCAGATAAATAATGGATGTTTTAGTATTTGAAGTATTACCAAATTGCATACTACATGAGAAATACTTATATCTGCGAAGTTCTGTATGTTGTAATTTCTATAAAATTCAAATTTAACTAGATGTCCCATATAAATATTAGCTAAATGTGGTGATCTTAATTACATTCTTCACCATCAAGACAACACCAAATTGATTCTGTCAATGTTCTAAATATAGAATTTTACATCCAACTAAATGATTCTTCAAAAAAGTTAGTACTACAAAAATTTTCAAAGAAATCACCAAAGGATATATGTGACAATTGCTTTTCTCTAGGTCTGGACACTTTTCTCAGATTCCTGCCCTTTTTTTTTTTTTTCTTTTTTGGTATGTTCGTAATAGATTACCTTCTCTAAGGCTCTTCCTAAATATCTTGAATAAAATTACAACACCTAATGGAATTCCCTACTTGTCTCTTCCCCTAATTTAAATCTTTCTATGTCTCTTATCATCAACTAGCATAGGGTGTAGCATATGATTTAAGCTCCAGGAAGATGCACACATAGTAAGTAACAGATAAATATGTCTTCAATTAAATTGTTGAACTTTATCAATAGAATTAATTAAACCACTAAATCAGGATATGGTGGCTAATGGGTGGGGTAGTAAGAAAAAAATGAGTAAAAAATAACTGCTAAAAAATAGAATATTTTGAGGAGAAATGGGTATTGAAAAAATGACAATACATTTAGTGTTCAGGTACAAATGTCCAATAGACAGCTGGAGATGTTAAGTCTACAATGAATGAAAATGTGCTGCCTGGAAATTTGTATTTGGGTGTCAAATATAGGTGACGAACCTGTAAATGAGAGAGGATTGCCTAATAAGAGTTTGCAGAATGAAAAGAAGAGCAAGGCTAAAAACTGGAGCCAACAGCCTTTATCAGTTAAGAAGAAAAGAATCAAGGGGCATCGCAAGTAATCACAGCCAGGACAGTGAAAGACAGTGGTGTTGTAGACATGGCCATGATGCTCCTGGAAGAAAGAAGTACACAGTGCCAAAGGCTTCCTCATAATCAAGGAAGATGACGAGTGACATATAGTTGGATTTGAATATGTCATTAGTAATTTTAATATGATTAGAAGACTGCTGGAAAAAACAGCCCTGATCCTCTGCCCTTTCCCTTTGTAATATGATTTGTGCCCCCTCCTTTCACAGCACAATATGATTGGTGCCCCCTTCTCTCATCTTTTGAATTTGGCTCCACTTGTGACTTTTGCTGGAATCAGCGTGATGACCCTTCTATGGTTATGCTTCCACTTCCACTCACTCTCTCAGCATTCTACCTGCCAGGCCCACAGTGACTGAAGACACATTCATGAGCTCAGCTAAGCCTAGAGTCATAATCCAGATTCTCAATGGATTTGTGAATAGTAACAAATGCCTATTAATAAGGGCTTAAAATTAAGCCACAGAATGTTGAAGGTGGTCTGTGACATAGCAATAATGAACTGATATAAACAGTTAAAGTGGGGCTAGTTACTAAAAAAATGCACCAGGCCATATAATGTAGGTTTCAGGAAGTAGAGACAGATACCATACAAGATGGTTAGAGAACTCTGTGGAAGGAAATTAGCAAGCTAAACTCAAAGTTAGGGTGTGTAATTGCTGTATCTTGATCAATGCTTACAGACTGTGAGAAAGGAACTGATGGAGAAGGAAATGTTTTGGATAAAAGAGAAAGCTACAAAGGCGATGATGAAGAAATGCCTTAGAGGAGACTGGAAGGAATGAAACCTAGAACAAAAACGAATCAATCAATCTAGAAAGCAGACGGACTTTTTTTTTCAGGGAAAAAGAAATGAATGTAAAGGCTTGAAGTGGAAAAAGTTTGTATGCAAACAAATCTGTGGATGGGTGAGTAAAGTTGAGGGAGGTCATAGCTGATAGTCTTTATTGTTTTCTGGGGAGAAAAGGAGCCAAGAAACAAGGCTGTCTTCTGTAGGAAAACGTGCTGGTATCCTGGGGGCTTGGCACTACCCCATTTGGGTTCAGATAATTCCTTTTTGTTAGAGCTATCCCAGACAATGTAGAATATTTAGCAGCATCTCTGGCCTCGACGTATTGGGTGCCAGTAGCAGCCCTTCCAGTTGACAATTAAAAATGTCTCCAGATATTGCCAAATATCACCTGAGGGTAAAATCACTCCCAGTTAAAACTAACTGGTTTAAGAGAATGTGAGAAAAAATAATCCAGGAAAAACTTGCACACTTCTGGGGAGTCTCAGTCAGTTCCTACCTGATAAACCTTCAATAGATTAAGGATACATTCTGTAATATTTCAAAAATAGGTTATGTTCTGCAGCATTTTCAAAAATGCATATTTTTGATGCATTGGATGTCTCTTGAAAAATCTCAAGCTTAAGCCCTATATCCACAGTCAACAAAGCTGTTCTTGCCAAATTTTCTCTTCTGTGCTCAAGAGCTGAACCATGGGTTTTCTAAAGAGAGAAGCCTGCAACAAATACTTGGGATAAAATTAAACCTTCTCCAAAAATAAAATGCAATTTTCTCTGTTTAACCTTCTTCCTTCACTTTACCTGTCAGTTCCCAAACTCTTTTCTTTTGTATGCAATAATGAATCAAGCTTTTGTATCCCAGGCTTCTTATTGACACTCCTTTTTAGCTTAATCCAAAAAAAGGCCCTCCAGAGCAATACAATGTGTATGATGTGTAAGAGGTATAACTGGCTTCTGGAGCCTTTTTCAACAGCTTGCCTTAAAGGTGACAGTTCTGAATATTAAACAAGAGAAGGGGAGGTGATGCCCACACGCATTGCTGTAAATTGTGCCCTCATTCATAAAACCACTTTACTTAGCTGTAATTACTCTGCTACCCGTTCATGCAAGTGAGGCATCCAGAAGACTTGATTGGTGAATAAATGCAAATTAAATGACAGGGACAGAGGTAAGCATGTGAAAACCAAGAGGAGGCACTCAGTATGCAAATTCCCAAGTCCGTTACATCCATTTACAGCTCTTTCCTTGGAATCAGTCATAGAGCAGTAAAAGCTACTGACTTTCTCCTCCATTCTAATTTTGAAAGCCTGGGTGGCAGAAGGATGGGAGTTGGTTCCCAGCAGAATTACAGAGCTCAATAGTCTAACTGTCAAACTCTCTTATAGGAAGGCAAGCTATCTGTGGTGTTGGGGAAAGTCTTTTCTTCGTTGATAGGGTCTATTTGCAGAACTGGCATTTAACAAATATGTTAATTAAAGCTCTAGACTACATGCTATAATGTTTGCCATGCATTTTGTGACAAGTTCATTTGTGTTTTTATGTTAATATTATTCTTTGGCAGATATCATTGTTCCTCATTCAGTCAAATCAGGATGTTGAATCTCGGTACAGTATCTAAGAAAGGGAAAACCAGCCTTTCTGTCCTGCTTCACTGTGACTCTGGTGGGGGCAACCATGAACAAGTAAAAGTGTTCATTTTATCTACAGTGAGCATGACTTCTGGATAGCTTTTATTGAAAGAAAAGCACACACTAAAAAAAGACAGAAAGGAGAAAAAAAAAACAGAAAAGGAAAAAAGAGGGGAAATAGCATTTGTTTCATTATTCTGGAGGAGAAGTAATGGGCTCTTTTGCTACATTTACAACTTTCAAGAACAAGCTGAATTAAGATTCTAGTCAAGGGACAATTTCCATTTGTTATGTATATGCATGCATCTCTCATCAAACATAACACAGGCTCATACAACAAAAGAATAAGATAAATTGAGGTCTCTTTCCTACTTAATTTACTTTCTTATTCTACATACAAAAATACCCTGCTTGAATATGAGAGATTTGACCTAAATTCCATTTTATCAAGAAGGTTGCCTGAAGTTTACAATGTAAGAACAGGAGGTGGGGGTTGGGGAAGGGAAGAACGTGTATTTGATTTCCCAAAGTTCAAATCTAGGAAATATTAACATAAGCACTTTGATGATATGACAGTAAGTTTAGAGAATTAATCACTAAAGCAATCAGAATTCAGATCTTCTACAGCTTTATAGATCAGAATGACCTATTTTAATTAATTATTCCAGATACAAAGAGACAGCTGCTTTACATAGAAGAGTGAAGCTGTTATCTGCTTTCAGGATTAGGTTACCTTGAGTAAATTGCTCTCAAAACCTGACTTCGTATGTGATTTTTTTTGAGTGATCTTTAAATTGGAAAAAAAGCTGTGTGGCCCTGCTGTCAGGCAGCAGAGCAACATGAGTTAAGAGTCATACTGCCTACGTTTGAATTCCAGCCCCAGTGTGTATTAGCTGTTTGATATTGAGCAAGTGAATCAACCTCTTTGTACTTCCATTTTCTATAAAATGTGGACAATCGTGCTATATTCATTCACAAATAACCCATGCAAAAAAAAAAAAAATGCAAAGCTATTATTACTTATATAGCTATTATTATTATTGTATAGCTATGATTATTCATAGGAGGACTTGCATTTCACAAATGAAAACAAAAAAGTTCCACTACAGAAACTCAAAATTATAGTTCCTAAGGAAGCAATTATAATCCATCTCATTTCATATTGTTTACCTACTTCACTTTGTTTCATTGGTATACTTATCATATAAAGACAAAATGAAATAATTAAAACATTAAGTAATAATTATTAATACTTACTGATTACCTACATGAAAGTTAAACAGTATTCAATTTTTTTTGTTTGTTTGTTTTTTAGATTTTACCTTATTTAATGATGTAATGAACACAGTAAACCCATGGCATGTTCTTACTATATTTCCATTTTACAGATAAAAAACAGACCAAGAGAACTTGCCTATGGTTAAATAATCATTAGGTGGCAGAGTAGAGATTCCAGCTCTCAGTGTTAGTTACCTGCTAGGATGTTCTTAGTCATTACCTAGAGATTAAGTTTTCCAATTTAAGAAAAGTTACCTATTGTTGTTATTTATTAGCCATATATTTTAGTTGACTGGTTTGGTATGTAGTAGAGAAATAACTAAGTGTTGAGCATTGGATGACTGAATGAACTAATGCGTGAATGATAATATGCAGGAATTGAATCAAATAAGAAAGTAACTTTAGCTTCTTTGAATCCAAGAAAGTTCAAATAAAGAATTATTTTCACAGATATTCTAATCATCAGTTTTCATTTCCTCCCAAAGTCTCTTCTTCCTATGTACTTTTCTTTTATGAGGACACCATTTTACATATTAATTGACTTTCATTGTTATGGACTTAAAACACATCATTGGGAAAAATATGTCTCCTCAAACTTCCAGCACCAGAAATAGGTAAAATGCCTATTAAGTCAATAGGCTTTCATTTCTACAGGGGAATTGGCATTTAATAACTTCCCTAGGTTAAAACTTAATACAAACTAAAATTATCAACAACTTGGAAAACATAGAAAAAATATCTATGTATATCCAAGAATGTAGTTTTATCCAGCAGTTTCAGCCATCATTAATCTAACTGTCTTCATACTTTCAGATGCTAAACCATGACTAATGGTATCTCCACTAATAGCAGAAAGACATTTGAGTAAATTCATTTTTTAAAGGATCATTGAGTGTCTTAGCTAGTTAAACCAGAAGTCCACAGTAATCACAAAGAGGCATTGCTTCCCTTCTCCGCGGTTTCTTCATCAGCAGTGGTAATAACAATAGTTAGTTTATAACTAGTACATTGTTAAGGCGATCCCTGGGGTGTCTTTATACACTCTATTTAATTTTGGCTTCCGGTTTGGTCAGTTTATTTTTGAAAGCCCATTACCTCCCTGCCATACCCAGCTCTCCAGAGTTTGCCTAGCTTATAGAAATCAAGCTGGGCTTTTTTTTTTCTGCTTCATGCATCGCTGCTAACAACAGCCAATGGCTGAGCACAGAAGTCAGCCTTCAGTGTTTAGGCAATGTGAACATTTGAAAATATACAACTTCACTTTTAAAGTCAGAATTCAGTGTCTTCTATCCCACATCATCATACGTTCATTTTAATATGTGCATTATACTTTGTTGCTTTGTTACTAAATAATTGTTTTATTCTTTTTGTGAAAGATTTGGTTAGCCCTAAACATGGCTGTTTTTTTATACATGTCACAATCTGTCCTTTACCCACACACACACCATCACACGGAGGACCTAGATTGTGGCTTCGTACACAGAAGGCATCTAATAAGTGCCCATTAATTAATAGCAGCTAAACCACTTGATGAGTGCTCAAAGTATTCAGAAAACATGTGGACACTGAGAAACCCACATATAATTCTACCTTTCTTTCTTTCTTTCTTTTTTTTTTTTTTTTGAGACAGTCATACTCTGTTCCCTGTATAGAGCGCTGTGGTGTTATAGCTCACAGCAACCTCAAACTCTTGAGCTCAAGAGATTCTCTTGCCTCAGCCTTCTGAGTAGCTGGGAGTACAGGCATCTGCCACAACACCTAGCTATATTTGAGACAGGGTCTCACTTTTGTTCAGGCTGGTCTCACACTCGTGAGCTCAAGCAATTCACTTGCCTCAGTCCTCCCAAAGTGATCTCTACCATTCTTAATGTTCAAATTTACCACTCCCCAATAATGACACCTGATAGCCCTATTCATATAGTTCTTGAACAGTGCAAATTAGTTCAGGTTTCTATTGCTGTCATTTTCAGACTAGACAAAACAGATTACCATATGCAATTTCTCCAGTAATTCCTCCCCCATGACACTTTTTCATATCTCCTTGAATCTATGTCCTTTCTGTGAATATCCTTCTAAGTAGGTTTGTAGGTTTGCTATGAAAAATGAAATGGAAAGAAGAGGTAAATCTTTCGAATAATTACAGAATAAAATAGAGTATTGTTTTTGTGCTTGAATGGTCCAAATTAGTTGTATAAACTGATTTATTGTATTGATAACCAATACAAACTCTATTATATTTCTGCCCAGGGAACAAATACTAGAAAATAAAACAATCCAATCACTGCCCTACTGCAATTTATGTCAAAATTTTAGAACAAATCTTCTGCTTAAAACTTTTGAATGATTATGGAAATTATTCAATAAAGTTGGAAGCAAATCAAAATCTCTAACCAAAGAATCCAGTGATTTGTCAATATGTGCTAATAAAATGGATAAAAGTTAATGTTATGTTGGCATTTGTTTTTTGTAAAGAAATTTTTATAATGCTGCTCTCCCTTCTTAGAACATAAAATGATTTCAAACTTTACAAAGGAGACTATGGAAGCCACAGACTCCTCTGTATTTTTTAGCAATTTAATTTCCTCCTGTTCTGATTCTATTAGAGTAACATGAATTATAACAAAAATTTGATAAAGTGGACAGTTAAGTGGATTTAATCTGTCCTCTTCAGAATAAATAAGATTAACCAGATAAGATGCAGATTTGAAAAATACTTTAACTGATAAGTAAATCAGAAATCAAAAACATTCCTAAAACTACACAGTCAGATAATCAAGGGAAATAATTTTAAAATGAAAATAAAGGGTAACAAGCAATATAGTAGTGATTTCTTCCCTCAGAAAATAATTAACCTTTGGAAAGACTTTCCATCAATGCTGCCATTGTCAGTTCACAGACTCAGACACATTCCTGAAAAGCAAATAAGCAGCAGCAAATCTCGACTGTGTTCAATCTCCAGGGAAGGAAGACTTCTCGGGGGTTTTTCTAATTTTTGAAATCTTCAATCTCTCTTTTTGGTTATTTTTTCTAATTTGTCATTAGACACATTGATGCAAACATTAAAATTATCAGAATGAATCCCTAGTAGCTAGAGAATTCGTAGCAGTGCTGACATCCAGTGACAGTAAGGGTGCTCCATGACCCACTAGCTAGGAGCAGCTTTTCAGTATGATCAGGTGGGAAGGAAAAAAAACAACTTTATGATTCTTGAGAGGCTTTTTAAAGTCCATCTTAGACCTAGTCTAATAGAGAGTAAAACTGGTTTTTCTTGGGTTGTTAAATGAGCAGTTGAGCACATTTCTGAAAAATAATAAAATGCTCAGTACATAGCTGATGAAAAGAATATTAGAATAGAATTTACTATAATAAGATACAATTAAAATTCACCTCTCTGGGAAAAACCTGGCATGAGTTAATAATTCTAAAGTCCCCTTTTCTTTTTTCTTTAATTCACCTGCTAATCACCTTCCTTGCTGTCATTAAGATAGCTTGAGATTTAAATGAAAATATCATCACTTTTGAGAAATAACTGTAAACCAATTCTGAATGATGTTATTGTCTATAATAATCCAATATTATAATGCCATCCATGTTAGAGCATCTGTCTATTGGAAAGTGATGATCCCACTATTGCTAAAATGTGTTTGGCCTCAGACTACCAAGAATACTTCTCCAGGTACTATGAGAGTAGTTGGGAAGACTTGGGACTGTGGGAGTGATGGTTTTAACAGAAGGGCTTTTTAGACATAGTGGTTACGTATAATGAATTAAAATCAAGACAACACCAAAAGCTCCTAGTAACCAATGAAACTGCCTTCTAAGAGACCACAGCTTTGAGGACAGGAATGTATAAAACTTTGGAGTAGCACATTGAGTAATGATTCTGAGTCTAATTAACCTGTAAAATTAGTCAGCCTCATTATTACAAAGCAAAAGCAAAAATATGGCTGAGGGATTCAATTTCAAATGTGTTATCAGAAGCATCACGGGGAAAGAACATAGGTGGAGATTTCTTTAGTGTTAAACATTTAAAATTCCATGAAAGATATTTATTCAATGTGAATAAAAAATAATGAAAGCAATTACAAAACATGTCATGTAGTATGCTATTTCACTCTAGAAAAAATTAGAAAATAATACACTAATTAATTTATGTAATATCAAATTGTACATATATGTACTTATTCTTTTATTGCTTGATTATGCGCAAAGTAAAAGAATCTCATTTTCATGTCAAATTCTCTATTTTCTCATTTCATAGTTATCTCATGACTGACATAAATTGAATGAATAGCAAAGCTATTCTATATCACCTCCATGTAGATGATTCTATACCATCTACATGTTTTTCATACAATTCTCAAAACTAATCTTTTTTTATTAGCAAATGAATTTCCTAAAATGTAGCATTTATAATGAACCAATTTCAAGAATATAAAAAATTGATAGTTAACTGCCTTCCAAGCAGTGCAATTTTTTAAAACAAACTTTCCTTTATTATAACGAAAATTAAACATGAAGCAGAAGCATCCTATCCCTGTGTTCATCCCTGTCTTAAGAAAAGGAAAAGACTCAAGCCTAAAAAAAAAGAAAATTCTTCCAAAGCAGCCATTTTTATTGACTTATGTAATATCTGCCACTGTGAAATGTCATTTTTTATACAGTGCTATTAAATACATCAATATTAACTGCATCACCCAGGAAGCACATGCCTGGGCTGAAACCTGTGGTCCTGGATGATTGTAAGTATAGCTTCCTCCCGCCTTTGCTATTCTCTGAAGTTAATATGTACAATTTCTCCAAAGACATAAAAATATTGAGAGCCTCCTTTTAAACACAGGCATGCATAGAAATGCCCCAAAGCCCCCCACCTCCTCCCCACTCCCCATACACCAAACCCCAAAGTCACAGAAGGATGTAGCAGTCTTGCCAAATTAAAGCAACAGGATGCCTTTGACACTACAGGGAGTTCTTCCTTCTCCATCCAGTTTTAGTCAATATCTCCCTGGAGAATATTTAAAAGACAGATAATGTGCTTATATAGATACATACAAATCAAGATACGTGTGTGTACATATATCATGCCGAAGAGCAGACAAGTGGTTATTATTTTCGAGTGATACTTGAAAATGGTCTTGTCAGTCAGATGAGATAAGACACTTCAGCGGGAGGACAACGCAGACTTGGGATTTGTTGGAGACTTTCCCTGACAGTGGGTAGACAGAGGGGTTAAGGAGCATGCAATTTGCTTTACCACTCCAGTTATGTAGGAAAGCAGTGGTTGCTGAGACCCCTATATTTTTCTTTTTGAAGGACATCGATGGTCCTGCTTCTTCTCAAGGCACAGTGGGCTGATACTCACAGCATTTTACACTCGCTATTCCACAGCGATTCTGCCTAGGGTGTGAATCTGTTAGGTAACAATGGTTCTCAGATTCACAACAAAAGTACTGGCTTCAAAGACTTCTTGGCAGCAGTTTCCTCCAGAAGAAAAATCATTTGCAATTTTTTTCTTTTTTTTTTTTGTATACAGATACTTTAATAACAGGCAGCTGAAGTTTTGAAGGAATTTCAATTTATACAAAATGAAGAAAGGGAGGAAAAAATAATAATGATAATGATCCTAATATAAACTCACACTTCAAAAGGCCTGCCCTGGCATTGTGTTCATTGCTACACTAGGCACTGTATCAGTTATCCCTCCAAAGGTGTTGGAAAATAGGCTTGGGACGTTTGAACGGGCTCTGTTAGCAGTTAATCAGCCACAGTTTAGAATATACTGGCATATTTTTCTACAGAGAAAGAAGGGAAGAAAATGAAACTGAAGACTTAGTTTTCTTTCATTCATTCTTTTTTTTTTTTTTTTTTTAATGAAAGCTGTTTTACTGACCCTGTGGAAAAAGATTTATTTTTAGACAAATGTAGGGTCTGACCTTTCATGTTTCAAGATAGTCTGGCCTGGTGTGGGCTTCCCGTTGTCTTTTGCTTCTGCTTGTCCCCTAGAGGTAACTCCCTCCTATCAAGAGCCAGATTAAGGAGAATTTTGGAAGGAAGAGACAGGCAGGAATAAAGTGGAACTAAAGCCCTTAATATCCATGAAGTGATTAAAATGCAGCCATGCCCAACAAGACCACACTGCTGTTATCAAGCAGACATTGACAACTTCTTTGAACTCAATTCAATGGTAGAAGGGGAAACATAAAAACTTTTAAGTTTGGGGTGTGTCCAGGAAATAGACTCAGACTTCTCACACACACACACAGGCAGCATTCACACATTCCCCGTGGTTGACAGCAATCTCACACTTGGCTCGTCCTCTGCCAAGCTGAGTCTCGGGCCGCGTCCAGGAAAGCAGCGTGCTGCCCAGGTGTATAGGATGGCGACTTAGCTTACCAATTTGTGATGATTCAAAACTTGGCAAATCAAAATACCCACTGTACCACGGATTATACACATTTTAATCCACTGCTGTTACCGATCCAAACAGTTTCACAAACTAAATTGTTTTTTAAATCTAATTTTCAAAGAAACTAATAGAAAAAATTTTCCTCCATTTTACCTTTTGCCATTGCACTGAAGAAATACTTGGCCTAAAGTTGTTCCCCACCCCCCTTTGGCATGGGAGGGGAGTGAGGCAGGGTGCAGAACATCTAGAGAAGAATATCCCTGCAAAATAAAAGTAGCACCTCACCCTTATGTTGACTTGAAAAGAAAAATAGCAAAGTAAAGAAAAGCACCAGTATCTTATTCTATTTGGTTTTCTCTTTGCTAAATTGTTAAATGAACAGCCAGCACCACCAGACTCAAAACAGAACTAATAATTGCAACCAAATATAAGGATATTTATATTTTAAAAGATTTACACATAAGCTTCCCATCTGTTTTTGGCCAAGATTCTTTCCACGTTCTCCTCTGAAGACCAACTTCATCAAACCATCAAATATCTCATCAGCTTATTCAGCTGTTAATGTACCACTGTGATGCTTGACAGGGCATCCCGAGGCCGTGAAGAAACAGGAGTGAGGTGCGGGGCACAGGATTATGTGCCCTTGGAAGATTCAGCCTGGAAAGACCTAGACTGCAGTGCAATCTCACTAGGACAAAATCCAAAAAGTGCAAGAATGTGTCACTTTTTATTGAAATTTGGTATTAAGAAAAGCATCTAAAAACCTGGATCTGAGAAAGTGAATCTGCTACCTTAAATGGCATGGGGTTGGCATCATGAATAGTCTTTGGCACATCCTCGGCAGAGTTTACCGTGCATTAAACTAATGAGGAGAGAAATGATTTGTGGTCCTCAGATTCATTATATTCATAATCATCAGAGTACTTGAGGGTTGTCCTTCTGACCCTGGCCTTTCAAGCGTTCGTGATTTCTAAGGGCCAATATAACACCTCTAAATCTAGTTGCAGAATATTCTCCCTTGAGTGCAAACTACTTGAAAAGTAGACAAAATTTGTTCAAAGGATTGAATTAAAGCATTCTCATGTGTCATTATCATATAAGGCATGAAATGGGATGGCTCTTTTAATGTTTATATTATTTATAGTATATCCATTTTAAAACAAATAGATATAATTCCCATAGGTCAATAGTTCAATTGCCGCCACGCACTCAGATACCCTGTGGGAAGACTGGTTAAGAATGCTTGTTTAATATAATTCTAGAACTGAATGAAGAAAGATAATGAGCTGATAAATACTCAGTGCACTTTATGTATAATTAATAACCAAATCTGCAGGGTCTTTGAGATATGGTAATATATCATATTTTCTGATTATAAAGTAGTCTACTTAATAAAAAGAATTATCTGCATAGCTCACATTTCTGTCTTCTATCATGCCTATTCTTAAAAAAGGAACCCCAGAATCTAAACTAAAAACATCCTTCTTAACCCAAAATTACTTAGACTATTGGCAAAATGAATGCAGAAATGGTCATCAAAATGCTTTCATCTTCTAAATCAGACCAGTCAGAAAATGGGGTGCATTTTCCAATGTGTTCATTATTTATATCATCTCCATTTCAAAACACATATGCTCTTTGTTTCCTCTCTGGCTTCTACTTTGCTATTTCTAGTCTGTTGAAGGCTGAGAAATCAGAAAAAGTAGCTTATGCATAAATAGGGGTAAAGAGGCCCTGAATGAATCCCGAGGATCTAGTTAGGAGAAAAATTATCAAACCCCCAGCCCACAGATTTTTTCTAGGTTATATAGCATAAACGACTACTATAACACAGTGGTCTTTTCTACTTTCCAGCTTTTTCTGGAAAATTCAAACATTTAAAATTGCCAGATAAGGACTGACACAATGAATAAGGAGTTGTGTATGTGTTTCTCTTTGAATGGGTATATTTCTTCATTTTAAATGAGCACTTGGCATAAGTGCTTCTTAAGCTATGCAGCATTCTTAAAGAAAAAAGGAAAAGGTCAGCGTTAACCCAACATGATTAAAAAGAAATACTCCATAATGAGAGGTTATATCGCTACTTTACAAAGCATTAGAAAACTGCGTTTGGGATATTAAAAAAAGTCTGAATATCATCCAGCTGAAAAGGTATGGAAAAATACAGAGAAGTACTTCTAAAAATAACAGAGGGTCTTGGCGATATGAACTCTGAAGAGAGATTAAGTGAACAGATCATGTTTAGCTCTTCAAAACTCACTCACGTAGGTGGAGAAGAACAACTTAATAAACAATAGAACATAAATAATGTCCCTGAAAGGGAAACTCAGAAGAGAGAAAACAATCCTAGATGCTGCTAGTCAGTAACAAAACCAAAAATAATAAACTTAACGTCTTTAGCAATAAATGTCAGACGAAGCAATATTCTTACGGAGAAAATGCAAGGAAGAAATACAACAGGACACTTAATAAGATCAATCTTTCTTCCCCTCTCCAGCAATAATCTAAAAGAGTGTACTTTGTCCTCCATCAAGATTAATTAAATACCCATTTGTTGGTTCACAGGATGGTCCGAGGAACCCAGATATTTGGTGTATATTTAATTCACAATAATTAAAAGTTGCTCACTCTTCTTAATTAAAATAATCACATGTATTCTCGAAAATATCTATGGACTGTTTTGAGAGTGAAAGTAGCAACAGATTGAAGAGGCAAAAAAGAAAAGGAAGATAGACTTGTGAGCCTAATTATGAACTGAGTGTATCTGCCAAATGCTCTCATGCATTCTTTTTGAAAACAGAATCAATTAAACATTATTTCAAAATTCTGGCACTTCATGGGTCTGTGACTACAAAAAGGCCTAAATTGTAGGACCAGAGAAAGTTTAGTTATTTATATCCAGGAGTTCTACAAACCATAACCAAAACATTTGCAAACTTTTGGTAAAGACTCAACAAAGAAAAAAATATTTTAAGTTCCTACCTTATGGGTACAAGGTAAAGATACTGCACACTACCTGAGTGAAGCACTCAACTGCAACTTGGACTTTACCCTATAAGAAAGCAAACAATGTAACCTAATTCCATGTACCCTCAAATTAATCTGAAAAAAAAAAAAAAACCGTAATTCAATCTGAGCGTTTCCCAAAAGGCATATTCCCTAAAAATACCCACGCTGGGAGAGCTGCATAGAATCTTTCCAAACATTAGAGTCACTGGAGATCACTAGAGCTAAGTAAATAAATCATAGCTCCTGGTGGAAACTGTCCAAAATGTCTTTTCCTGACTCCTAAAACTACCAATGCAAAGTTTTAATTTTCTTAATATTAGTGGGGGAAATCATAATGTATATCTAAATCATGTATAATCTTATGTTTAATGATTTGTTAGATACCTAGAAACATAAAACATATTGTCTATTCTCAAAAAAGGCACTAGTGTAATACGTCAGAGGGAAAACAATGATAAGAATTAGGGAGAAAATAACAGTGTTACTTAAATAAGTCAATAAATAAGAAAATAGCCATTATAAATATTAAACATGTGGCTAAAGCTTCTAATTCTCCTTCAGCATTCAATCCAAATGCTATTTCTTCTTAATAGAAGTCAGGAACTTTTAATATATCTTCTTATTGTCCCTACTATTAATTCTGACAAAGTATACTTGTATTTGTTATGCTGGGTTTGTTTTTTTCTTTTTCCTTCATTCTTTGGTCCTTGAAATCAGAGATTGTGTCGTTTTCATGGATAAATTACTGGCAAGGAAATATACAACTTTAAGGCTGGCAAATAGATTTCCAAAACCTAGTCACTGAATTATCAATAATAAAAGACATATAATTTAATCTGCTTAAGAAATGTTCCTTCATTTTGTTGAATGGCCAAATGCAGTTGCCAATCCCCATAAGAAGTATTGCTATTTCAGAAACATAAAACAATTTACAAGGCATGTCGGGTAAGTAATCATTGAAATTTTAGCTATATCAATTTTAACCCTCTTTATTGTTTATTTTTAATGGCATACTATACCATTCAACAGACCTTACTCCAAAGACATTTGAATCTCTCCAAACTCAAATCCATACTGACAGAAACTCTCAATTTTTTCACCATTTCAATAGACCAAAGGTAATACTTTAACTTCTGAATTCAAAAATTATATATTTATAGGTTCCATCTTTATTATGAGAAAGCTCATCATTGCATATGGAAGTTCTCATATGGGTAGTATATAAAAGACATATGAGAATTTTTCTCAGGGAATCATTAATGAGGGCAATAATTTCTCATCAATTTTCTAATGCAGTGGTCCCAGAATGACCTGCTATGAAGTCCTTCCTCACCAACGACTTAAACTCAGCAATTGAAATGCTTGAATGTTGCAGAGATCAGATACAATAAATGCTATTTTGTTTATTCTTTTTATTTATACAATCTCTGAACACATACATTTTGAGCGGTTCCTATGCACCCAGAATTGTGTTAAACATTGCAAACACAAAGACAAGTAAAAAGGAAAACGATGCAGCCTTGCCCCTCAGGAAGTTCACCATCTCACCAGTAAAGAGAAATGGATGGATACTAACCACACAAGGCAAACAGGACTATAAAACTGAAGCCTGGTGTAAATGAAACCGAGGAGATGTAAGAGAGCTGAAGCTAAGCTAAACTGAGAAAGGCAGAGGAGAGCCTGAATCTGATGAAGAGTAGATGATGTTGGAGCAGAGGGAGATGGAAGGCACCAAAGAAAAGCCAGACGGAGGAGGAGCATGCACAAACCACCTGTGCTAGTGAGGAACTGAGCCCACCTGCACTAGGGAAAGGGACTGTTGGGGAGGGAGCACAGGAAACAGTGTCCTCAAGATAATACCGGTGAGATCTGGTGTGTCAGCCCAAGCCACGCCTTACACATTTGCAAGTAAGGTTTTTTATTATTAACACATATTTTCTAAGACCAGTAGGAAGCCATTGAATTTTCTAAGCAGAGTAGAGACAAGTTATTCATCTTGAGCTGATCATTCCCACTGCGGAGTGGAGAACAGATTGGAGTGAGGGTGGAGTGGCTGTGGGGAGACTATAGGAGGAATTTAGAGTGATCCAGCAGAAGATGGTGGCAGCCTGAAGAATAGCATCGGCAGCGTGGAGAGAGGAGAAAGACGCTTAGGTAGACATGTCCATGGACTCAGTGATGGAGAAAGGTAGACATGTCCGTGGACTCAGTGATGGATGAATCCCCTTTCAGTGAGTGAGTGAAAGCAAAGATTTATGGATAAGTTCAGGATTTATCTTCTTACTCCTTGAGCTTTAGAGATAGAGGTGGGTTTTTTGTTGTTTGCTTGTGGGTTTGCTTATTTGGATTATTTTGAAGGAAAGAATTCTTATAGTTTTCAACCCCCAACCTCCAATCCAATTTCCCACACGGACTGTGGGATCCATTTCTCTCACATCGCACCCTGGACCTCTGGTGAGGAGCAGTAGAAAGCTTTATATCACATGCATACTTGAATACACTCACACACACACACACACACACCCCACCACCACCACCACCAGTGATGGACAGCCCACATCTTACAGACTCTATTCAATATGAACCAAAATTCATTGTATTCAGTCAGTTTAAACAAAATACAACATCAAAATAATCAAAGGTTCTTGGCAGATGACCACTAGATCTATTTGGCAAAAACAAAAAAATTACTAGTTCCTCTTGCTCTCCTTACTTGCTGTGGATGCCACTTGGTGAATACCTGAGGCCAAAACCATGACAGTATCTCACAACCATATGAAGATGAGAAAAAGGTGACAGAGCCCACACGCTAAGGAAGGAAAGAAGTCCTGTGTCATCGGTGGCATTATTGAGCCATCCCTGAAGCAATGGGCTTGAAGGGCATTTGTTATGTGAAGCGTTTAAATAAATATCTTTTTTGCTTGTTTATAGCAATTGTTAACATCACCAGACAAGGTATACTTCTGAGGCTAACACGTAAGAAACACACAATACAAATCATCTAAATGAAATGAAGGAAAAACCGATGTTGGAAACAGTGCATGATACATGATAATGGAAAATTCTAGATAAGAATGGTCTGAGCGCTCAAATAAAATACTGCCCTTGATATCCTCAAAAGTTTTCACAATAGATAAACAACTACATGCCCACATAAAAGAAAAGCACAATGAAGGTCAAGTGGGGGGAGGAGAGAGGAGGACGGAGGATTGAGAAGCTCGCACCTAATGGACACGAGGTAAGTGTACGCAGCAAATCCCTGGGGTGAAGGGCTCAACTATGGCTTGAAAAGCAATGTAACATAAGCATTCATACTCTTATATTAATCAGAGATTTAAAATATATATATATTTAACAAGTGAAATAAAGGATTTTTCCAAAAAATACTGAATTTGATCAGGATATTTTTATGAAAATATGAGTACACATATTTTTCACATATAATTAACTCTTCTGAAAGTTTCTAGAATGTTTTTTGCTGGTATTCTAAGGAAAAATATTAAGAAAATGAGAGTTTCATCAAACCTCTCTTGACTCACTTAAGAAGACCTGAACTGCCTTCTTTGTTAAAAGACTCCTATCTCGTATGTATAGCTATTATTCATCTATCCTTTCATTAAACTGTAAGTTCTTTGAAAGGGTGAAATTTTGGCTCACGCCTGTAATCCTAGCACTCTGGGAGGCGGAGGCAGGTGGATTTTTCCTCAGCTCATGACTTTGAGACCAGCCTGAGCCAGAGCAAGAAGTTGTCTCTAAAAAAAAATTAAATTAAAAAAAAAAAAACAACAGCTGGGCTTTGTGGCGGGCACCTGTAGTCCTAGTACATGGGAGGCTGAGGCAAGAGAATCCCTTGAGCCCAAAGTTTGAGGTTGCTGTGAGCTGTGACACCACAGCACTCTACTAATGGTGAATAAGTGAGCCTCTGTCTCAAAGAGAAAAAAAAAAAAAAAAGAAAGGATGAAAGTTTTGTTTTATCTCCTATGCTATTAGATATCCTATCAGAAACTACTGATTGCATTTAAAAAGAAAAAGAGAAAGAAAATATTACCACGTCAGGATCCATGAGATCTAGATTCTGAATTTAGTTGGTCATGAAGTAAATTTGTGATCTTGGGCAAACCATTTAATTTCTATGGAACCAAATTTCCTCATCTGAAATACAAGGAGCTGGTTAGCAGCAGAATTACACAGCCAAAGAATTCACAGGGTATAAAGTCAAAATTCTTCTTGTCTGAGAATCAGTGGGGAGCATGTGTCTTTCACCCTCATTCCTACCACTCCTTTAATTCCTACCTTTAATCTATTTAGCAAACATTAAGAAAAAAAAATTATTGGATATGATCATCTTTAATGCACCTCCAAGCATTTATTAATGAATAAATGTAAGAAGTAAGAGGGTGAATACTTTCTATCAACTTCACTGCAAGAAGTTTTTTTTCGAGATTTTTCTAAAAGCAGGATAAACCATTATAATCACTATTATGGCACACAGAAACTTTGTGATTTTTAAACCAATGTGATTATTAGATTACTATTGTCTTCTATTTCACATTCTAGATGAGCAAAAATATCAATTCCTTCATAAACTTCCAAGATAAGCAATGTAGATCTATCAAAGTTTGGAAATGTTCTAATTTTGAACATTTCCAAAATGGTAAAATAACATATTTTAACTTTGCCTTCTACAAATTCCTCAAAACAACACTTAAATATTAAAATTATTTTCCAGTTAGATACTCAAGTAGATTTAGTCTACAAAACCAGTTAGCACAATTTGAGGTAAAATAATACAGGCAGGGGGCAGCACCTGTGGCTCAAAGGAGTAGGGCACCAGCCCCATATGCTGGAGATGGCGGGTTCAAACCCAGCCCCGACAAAAAACTATAAAAATAATAATAATAATAATAATAATAATAATAAAAGTAGAATATAATTTTATTTTGTTTAATAGTTTGTAGATATGTGTAATTATCATTTTTGTTTTCAACTCTCAAACAATGGTCCAAATACTACTGTTAATTATTCTGCTCAAATATAGAGACACTTGGCACTGGTGATTTCCATATAGAAAATTGTCCCTAAAACCCCAAATCCCAAGAATTGTAATTACCCTGCTTAATTCTCACTTCAGCAAAGTTGCTTAATAGTCACTGCTTCACTTACTGGAAAACATTCACCACAGCAGCCTAAACCTTTCAGACAGTACCAGAAAGTCTCAGAGGCCTAAGGTATTAAGCATTCCAGCTACAGCATACACAAAGGAAAATGTTAAGCAAATGAGAAGATAAATGTTACAAATAACATTTTTAATGTATTCCATTCATAAGACATATGCTATATATTATGCTGCCAAAGATGAATATTTATTCGAAAGATGATTTTTGTGTGTGTTTGTTTTTCGGTCTGACAGAGTGACATCAGCGGGCAGGCAGGCAGAACAACTCTGAAACCATTAGTGGGTTACCTGGATTTTGCACCTTCCCTTGAACAACATACAGGACCTTTTACTGTGGTTTTAAGGGTTAGTTGCCCATCCATTAGGTTGACAAACTTGTCAACAGCCTCCAGGACTTTGTCACTTATGTCAGAAACACTTACAAGACAGACGGTATATGTCAAGGCTCAACTGAGTCCTGTCAACCATTGCCAAAATGACAAAAAATCCCTTCTGGGGACAAAGAGCTGTACAGAAATATGAGACCTCCCACTCAAATTCTTTTGACTCACCAACTTGGTAATATTTGAGCAACTCAGAGCAATTCTGCCTCAGCTCCTTGAATGCCTTAGTCTTTCTGGGTATATTTTATGATGCATTTTTAGGATCCTAAATTCTTTTGAAAGCTTTGGCCATGAAGGTAAAAGTTGATCAACCATAGTTTTTGGTGTAGAAGCCAAACACTTAAACCCATATCTTGACACAGGACAGTTAAAAACAAATGCCTGGAAACCAAAGCAAAAGCAAAATTCAAATAAACTAAGCTGAGAAAATATTCAGACATCATAAGTATTTCTAGCCCTATAAGGAAACAGAAAATTTAGGTAGCTAACTGCAAGGTACATTAAATATTTTTCCCTTATTAAAAAATGTACAATTAAGAATTAGCATAAGCCATATAAAAGTGGCAATCAGACGAGCTAAAATATTGCTTCTTTGTCTCTGACCAATGATTCCTGGAAGTGTTTCTGGTATAATTGACATAGTCCTGCAGTTATAAATATTTTTATAAAGTTCAACACATTTTTAAATTAGAATAAACATCACATGAAAGAAATGGAGGAATAATTTTTACTTGGAATAATAAAAGGAAAAGGTTGAGGATGTTGGTTGAGGTTAGAAGTGCATGCACACATCCAAGCATGTTCTGGATTCTCCCCAGGGCTGCCAGAGGTGGGAGTGTGAAAGCTGCACTTCCCAGAATCCTTTGCCAGCTGCCTTCCAGTGAAGTTCTGCCAATAGGAGGGATTTGCATGACATAGGAGAGAAGAAGGAAAACAGAACCACTGGTGGCGAGGGCAGATTCATAAGCTCTAGGCAAAGCCACTTTTGTTTCTCCAGCCCTTCCTTCACTCCAGTAAACAATTCCCCTTAGGAAATCCAATAGAGTGATTTCTGATTCCCTGATTGAAAATGACTGATGAGATCCCCAATACTGTTCCATTCATGTTTACCATTCAGTTCAAAGGGGGAGAAATAAAGAACTAGTTTTCTACTAGCCTCGGGGGTGGGTGGTTCTCAGACTCATTTCATCAAATGATTATAGTCAAATTCCCCAAGCACCCTACTAAGTATCTTGAGGAGTAAACTTTAGGAGGCTGACCACATCTAAAATGAGGTAATTTATATCACTGAAATGGCTTATTTTACACAAAATGTATATATGAGATTGCTATTAGTATTGTCGCGTATAATAAATTTAAATATACAAACAATTGCCTCTGATGATGTAAAAAAAAAAAAAAAAAAAGCCAAATGGGCATAGGGAACTCAAATGTTAGGTTTAAAGACAAGCTAAAAATCAATTTTTAGCAACACAATACATTTGAAGACATCTGGGAAATAATGTGACCTCAGGAACTTGCTAGAATTCTTCTATGGAAGATGACTGGATCAGTTTATCCCTAAAGCTATAAGACAGAGCTGAAAATAAATGGAAGCTCAGAATGTCAGCAAAAAAGCAAAACACAAGAAATTCATGTTGGAAAATAATTAGTTTTACTGGTCATACTTGTCTAGTTGGGAGAGCTCACATATGTTTATTTGCTTTTAGTTTATTTTTAGGGCCTTTGTTTCAAAAGAAAATTAAAGTGACTTGCAAAGATGCACATAATACAGCAAAAATAAGAATAACCAAGAAAAATTAAGAAATATGAAAAGGAAAATAAAGACAGAATGTAAGATGGAAGTAGGACAAAATATGTACAGTAATATATTTCTCAAACAGATACATCAGATTTCACATAGCCATTCTATCAGCCAATATAGAAGACACCATTCTGATTCATCACAAGTTTTGCATTCTCCATAAAATAGAAAAACGTAAAAGCAGTGCAACAATTCCTATTTCTGAGACAGGAGGTTATAATATTAATAATATTATTACTTATTGAACACTTTTCTTTACTAAGCACTGTTGTCAACACTGTAAATAAATTAGTATATTTGATCTTAACAAAAATTTTAAACAAGTGTAATCTCCATTTTACAGATGAGGAAATTAAATCAAAGGAAGATCAAAGTCCAGGCCTAATGTTTTCAGCCAAGAAATGCAGGGGTTGGGATTGGGGCCAGGCAGTTCTGCTCTTGGTTCTACCCTCTTTACCACAATGTTTATAGAATGTCCAAAATAATTATCAAAATATTCCTATGCAAAGCTTGGAAATGAGTTCTAGAACAGTCATTTTCTTGTGTCACAAGGTCTATGGCATCAAGCCAAAACACAACTTTAGAAGATCAATTTTAGAAAGTTAAATAATGTGGCCGAGTTAACCAGCTTTTTGTTCTTTTGACTTAATCTAGAGTTAGGATGGTACCTATGAGTTGTGAACTCCAATACCTGCAGGAACCAAACAGGTAACCCAAATCAGTGATATAAGAAAAAAAGTACCAACAATGACAGTGACCAAAGAAGGATCTATTTCTCAGTTCTGGGCATATGTTGTCATGCAGAGATATGTACCTTGTTTTCCCAAGTTTTTTATTATTTCTGGGAAAATCTAGCCTTAATGTAAATTTCATATCCCCTGTTAAAATGTATGTGTCTATGCACATATAGAAGGTCTGACAATTAAGTTCATGAGCTTGGCACTTTCACCTATGTTGGCAGCACTGTACAAACAAGGTGGTAAGCTTTCTTAACTTTGGTATATCAGCGTCTTACATTTGTGTTTGGATGAAAAGGTGACAGTGTCTTGCTGAGTGACATTCATTTATTGTTCTTGCATGCTTTTGTGTGCCATCGCAAGAATGTCAGATCTTGAAGTCAAGCAACAAACAAATATTAATACATTTCTAATTAAATTTGGCAATAGGGGAAGTGAAATCAAGGACGTATTAGTCCAAGTGCTTCATGGCAGTGTAAAAGTAAATGGCAGTGTAAAAATGCATAAAACATTTTTCTGAAGGGAGAGAAAATGTTACTGATGAAGAGAGGTCAGGATGGCCAATAATGAGCAGAATTGACAAAAACATTGTAAAAGTTTATCAAATTGTGAATCAAAATTATCATTTGACTGAGAGAAGCATAGCAAACCAAGTAAACATTGTTAAAGAAACAGGAAACTCTTAACTGGAAATCTTGATCAACAACTCATGGCTCCTGCACCAGCTCACATAGCCACATCTGTAAGGATTTTTTAGCCAGTAAAAAAATAACTGTATTGGAACACCTTCCCTACTCACCTCATCTGGCCCACAGTGGCATTTTGCTTTACCTGAAGATAAAAAAAAATATTGAAAGGAACACATTTTGATGACATTTAGAACATCAAGGGTAATGTGACAATGGCTTTGATGGCCATTCCAGAAAAAGAGTTCCAAAATTGTTTTGAAGGATGGACTAGGCACTGGCATTAGTCCATAGCTTTTGAAGGGGAGTACTTCGACAGTGACCATGGTGATATTTAGCAATGAGTACATAGTACATTTTTAAGATGAGTGCACGAACTTCATTGTCAGACCTCATTCTCCACTCCCTCCTGTCCTTTCTTCTTCCTAACACTCCATTTGCCTAGAATCCTTGATTCACAGAGATGAAATAACTGCTTTTCTCTCAGGCAGTCTTCCGTAAGCATTTGTTTTGCTTTTTTCTATCAGGTTTTAGAAAAATATCAAGAGGGTAGGAGCTTGGAATTAAATTTCCTAACATGTACTAAGTATCTAGAGTACCTAGAACACAGCTATTCTAGGCCTCCAGGTAAGTGCAGGGCCAGCATGGGTAAAATAAAGCTCTCCGCATATTCTCTTGTCAAATCAGAGTTGCCTAACTTACCTCACTTTGCTCAGAGGCAAACCAAGGTATAATCAACTAGTAGGAAAAACCAAGGAATTTTTTCAGAATGTAATTCTAAATCCATCAAACAGTGATGAGAGAAAGAGAGAATATGAGTTTCTGTGATTTTATGTCATAAGTCTGGAAAAAATACATAGTTTTAATGTTCCTCTATTCATCTTACTTCTCTCAACCACTATTTTTCCTACATCAACCATGGCAATTGGACTCAGGCAGCACTATGGAAATATTTACAGCAATGGCCAGTGTGTTAGGGTGGGTGGGTCTAATTTTTATTCCATTCAGAATATTCCAACAAAATACTGAAACAATCAAAGAGCTAATAGCTATGATAGAAATCTAGTTAAAATATGGCTCTGCTCTATTCTTAATGTTGTCAGTCAACAACACCGGTCTCGTCATAAACAAGTTTGCTAATGATTCTTCATTCAGAGTTTCCAAGAACATGTAAAAGACACACTTAATTATCAGTACCACAGCTCTCAGTCACGTTGCTTTGTGCTGAGTGGCTAACACAGCAAAGAAGAGTAAAACAAGCTGACTGACATCAGAGGGCAGTGTGATACGGTGCAGATGAGTGGAAAATTGGAGTGTTCACTAGAGAGCCTAACCTAGCCACAGATCATAAAAATTAAAATTTACTTCTAGAATCAGGGCATTGGGGGTACAAGAGATGACCACCTCCCATTCTCTGACCCCGGAGCAGCACAGCACAGAACAGCAAAACTGCACTCACTATTGTAACATGCGATTAATTCTGTAAGAAATAAAGACCCCAGTGCAGGTTAAAGTGGAAAGCACAGAGGGGAAGGCACAGTTGTTCAAAAGCCCTCTTTGGTTTCATTATGCTTTTCTGCTAGGAAAACAAAAAGTGTTTATCACAGCATTATTTATAATAAGGAAAACAAAAAAAGCAATGTGCAAACAATAAGGCAAGAATGAAATATGTTATCTTACATCAAATATTATGCAGCCTTTTAAATAGTGAGCTTCCAAAAGCTTTGCAATGACAAAGAGAAAATACTCACCCTCCAACACTTGGCAGAAGGTAAGACAGAAACATCTCGCATGTGTGAACCCAGACAAGGAAACATGTTAACAACTAGTAGATCTAGGTGGTAAAGTGAAAGGTGTGTGTGGTATCCTTTTTTTTTTTTTTTTTTTTATCCTTATTACAAAAGTTCTCCTGGAAAGGTGCAATTATTTTTATTATTTTATTATTGGAAATTCAAACTTCTTAAGGAGTAGTTGAGTAAGGCATGGTCTGAGTCTATTTCTCCCCCAATTTAAAAGGAAAAGGGTCATCCTTTAGGTTAGCAATAGTCCAAGTACCTAACCTCTCTCTACCTTGGTCTGTTTCAGTAGTACACAAAGCACTGCTACAAAGACTCAATCTAGTGACACTTGAACTCCCAGCCCCTGCAAACACCATGAAGAGACGAACCTTATTTCTCACTGGCCAGGTTTCTTCATTTACCTTCACATAAAGATAACATCTACTCAGCTTAAGGCAATTTCGTGATGAAGTTAAACCCATCAGCACTTCTGCAGAAATATTAAAAATCTAATTCCCATATTTTTGTACTCTTTGTCAAATCAGGATAATGCTTGAAGGGTAAAATGAATACAAAAGAACTCACAAGAGAATTATATTCCTTTTGAATCAATGTTATAGAAATAAATTCGACCCTTTTTAAACTCTTCCTTTCTTATAGTATTAAAAAAGAGAAAAATCTAAAAAAAAAAAAAAAAAAAACAGAGACACTGCCAAATGCTAATAAGGGCACAAGAAAAACTGATCGTTCAAACATTCCTGGTGGGAATGTAAAATGGCACGGTCATTCTGGAAGAGTTTGGCAGTTAGTTAAAAAACTAAATGGGCAACTAAAATATTACCTAGCAATTACACTCTGAGTATTTATCCCAGCGAAATGAAAACTTAGGTTCACACAAAGACATGTAAATGAATGTTCACAGCACCTTTATTTCTAATAACTAAAAGCTGAAATCAGCCCTGTGTCCTTCAACAGGTTAAACAAATTGTGCACATCTATACCAAGCAATACCAAGCAGCAACAGAAAGAAACTGCCAGAAGCAAT